>PVJD01007207.1:0-87415 GCA_004026545.1 Mormoops blainvillei | reverse complement strand
AAGGAAGGAAGGAAGGAAGGAAGGAAGGAAGGAAGGAAGGAAGGAAGGAAGGAAGGAAGAAACTAAGCAAACAACCAGAACAGGAACAGAATCATAGATATGGAGATCATTTAGAGGGTTATCTTGGAGGGGAAAGGGGGAGAATGGGGAAAAGGTGCAGGGATTAAGAAGCATAATTGGTAGGTACAAAATAAACAGGGGGATGTTAAGAATAATATAGGAAATGGAGAAGCCAAAGAACTTATGTGCATGACCCATGGACACAAACTAAGGGGAGATTGTTGGAGGGAAGTGGGGTACCAGGTAGATGGGGGCAAAGGGGGAAAAACTGGGATAACTATAATAGCATAATCAATAAAATATATTTAAAAGAAGTAAAGAAATTAAGGCAGCACACTAAATATACGTCATATTAATGCAATTTATAGGCCTTAAAATTAGTAAAAAATTTTACTGAATTTAAGAATTTTCATCTACCAATCCTGTTCCCATAGCAAGCATTTTAATATCTTCATTTACTGTCTTAAGAAAATGCTTTCAAATGTGGTGTGCTTTGTTTCTGTTATGCAGTTTCAGCTCTACTAGCCACCATGCCAACATTTAATGGGTTCCGATTTAATCACTGAGGCTTTGTCTCAGGTACTATGGGTCTATATCCACTTTGTTGTTCTCTCCTCCTCTCACTCCCCCCTTCCCTCTCTTTTCATCTGCCTCCTTCCCTCCAACCCTCCATGTCTGTTTCTCTGGGAAATATATATATTTCCAAGACTTCAGGAATATGTGGGAGTCAAGAAACAAAACTCCTTATACTATCTTTTCTTACTTTTTTAATGAGGATTCACAGCTCTCATTCTAATTTATCCCCAATTGCAAAGACAATATGTTAGCATATTTGAACCATTTTTATAGTTATTAACCAAATATTTAAAAGTAAATTCACATATACCATACTTGAATTTATAAAAAGAACTTCTTGGCCACAGATTTAGTATACTACTTGTGTATTAATAAAAATAAAGAAGCCACATTTACTCTTCAGAGTTCTTAAAAATGATACTTTCAGAAAAAATTTAATTGTGTTAAGCATAATATGCTAAGTATATTTTTAATATTACAGATTAACCTTTATAACAAGGAACCATTTGTTTAAAAATATTTTTAAAAATTGGTTGCTGATGCCAAAACTTGGGGGTTCACACCTGAAATTTCTTCTATCTTTAGCGTTCCCTGCTTCCGTCTTCCTCTCTTCCCACTGCCTTCTCTTTTCACACATCCACTTGCTTCCAGATCATAAAGCAGACATGGGGCCTCATGGCCAACGTGTGCCCACGAGATGCACTGAGTTCTCTGAGAACAGATTCTTAAAGGGTCTCAGAATTGAGAGCCCCCAGCTTCAGCTAAAACAGTGGCATCGAGTGTTCCAATGGGGTCTAGTTCAACGCCTCACTTTCTAGCTTACAGCTCTAGAGAGTGTAGGGTGGTCAGAGCTTTCTTAAGCTCATGAAAAACTTTATTTGTGTAGTGGAGGCAAAGCTTTACCTTTCCCATCTTCGATACTCAGCTGAGACTCTTAAACAAAAAGACACAGTAACAAGAGAAAAAGTAGTTATTAGCATATGCAGCACCCTTTGTGGAGCACTTTGAAGGAGAAACTTTTAAGAATGACTCAAAACAATGACTTAGAACTCCAGTTTACATAGCATCTTCAATGAAAAACAATATATTTGTGGAGAAATGATAAGATGAATGGAAGCAGTTTTAGTCTTCCAAGGATGGCACCGTGTGGGAAGGTAAATATATGGCAGGGAGCTATGAAGTCAGTTCATTTACAAGCTCCTCTGGTGCCATCTCTGTGCTGGTGAGATGCTTGTGAAAGGAGAATTTATATCCAGCCTTTGGGCAGAACGGGGAGGGTAAAGAGAGCTGTTCTTGGATTTATTGTGACCTAATGACCTTCAGCTCAAAGTAATTTTTATGTCAATGATGCATATTTTGGTTTCCTTCTTGTACATGAGTGACAATCCTTATTTCAACATATTTTGGATTAATGGACATTGGCTCTGTATTAGATTGTTACAGATTAATACTGTAGGAACAGGTGATTTCAGCAGTCATTAAAATTTGGAGAGAAAAGGTGGCCCTTCTCTGAGTATTTTCCTCTTCCTGCTGCTCATCTCTTTGTTCATATTCAGGATGAGCAATGGCTGAGAGCTGGGCTTCCGGATTCTAGTCCCAGTAGAATATTAATTAGCTCTGTGGTTTGTGCAAAGGCACTTAAACTCTTAGGGCTTTAGTTCTTACAAATGTAAAATGACTCCTTCATGACCTTGGGGAGAATTTATAGCTTAAAAGGTCTTTAATTCTATGAATTTCTGGTCTTTAGGTATATATTACGATCTCTACAAGGCCATGGCTTCTATATCTGACAAATCTGTAACAGTGCTGGTTATAATTTAGGCACTCAAGAAATAGAATCTATTCAAAGACAATAAAGTATTAAGGAATGCATTCCTGCCATAAGTTAAGAATGAACTCTTATACCTCATTCTCAGTGGTGTATTGTTGATGTATGGAATAGGGTTAACTCTAAAGGGGTTTATGGTGAGGCCAACCTTCTTCAGACTTCGGACTGACAGGTTGTCATAACGGGACATTCTGAGCCATGTGGATTACATGTCTATTCAGGTAATGTATAGAGAAGAGTAATGGAATCATGATTTGGTACCATTTCCTTCTATGTAGTAGAGAAAACCAAAATTGCTCCTCCCACCCCCCCAACACCCTCCAAAAATAATAAATTTAATTGTAACTCATAGAAGTCTATCTAGGATGATTGATTACTCACCTGAGAATGGCATTACTTTATTTCACTTAATTGGGGACAATTTAAATGAATAATTATTTTCTGGTGAAATGGAAAATGGAACTGGATTCTTCATTAAGGGATTTTTGCTGATAGTGATTTTTTTTTCTTGCTTTTTTTTTCTTTTTAACAAGAGGCTTCTGAACTTTGTTAGTTGAAACCCCACCTCCCATAGTTACAGTTAGGTCTGTGGAAATATTATTAAAAGTACATTTTCAGTAGAGGAAGTCTCCTGAAATGTGTTATTGCTAATCTTCTGAGCCATTAGTGGTATTCATATGATAAAATGTTAATGTTTCTCTTCTAATTTAAGTGCATTTCTGAACATACCTCAAAGCCACGCCATGCTGGGTTGAAATGAGGAATGTGATTGGATTTGATTTTAATGGAACATAACATTGATGGAATTGAGATTGACCTCATTATGATTCTCAATTCCATACTAGATCTTTGCTTTAGGCATTAAAGAGCATATGGTAATAACTTTTTTTTAAGCTTTGCTGTTAAAGATTTAGTGGAAAGATTATCTGGAATACTTTTTATCAAATATCTTATTTAAATAAGAGGAATTCTTTAAAGCATTAGCATTAAAAATTCACAAAACACAGGAAATTAAAGATAGAAAAATCTATTAGGTTATCTTTTCTCTCCCAGAAAAAAATTGCTTCTGAAGAAAGAAGTTAAGAAAAGAAAATGAAAATGAAACAATTTTACTATCAACATTATAAATGAGAGAGGAAAAGAGGACATGTTGGATTGGTTAGAGAAATCAACTGAAATAATTATTTTATCTTTAAGAAGTCTTTTACTCCATTTTTATGTAAGTTTACATGTCTGAAACATTGACAATTAAATCATCAGTTCTTTTTGTTTTTAAACACAAGTGATTTTGAAGTGTTTTTGTTACAAATAAGCAGCTGAAATTAAAATTTGATTGAACTTCCTTTATGCAAAGCATCTGCTTGCTGTACCTTGTTGATATGCTCTGCCTTTTTTGCTTTATGGATTCCCAACTTAGAGTTCGGTTTAGGCACCCATATATGATATTTTTATTTTGTTATATGGTATACTAACAACATGAAATGACTTGAGGCCTTAAGTCTGTATTAGGAAGAAATTATTAGCACGCTTATAAATAGAATTCTGTCTCTGATTTTACTGTTAAGAACTAACGAGCTTTCATCTTACTGGCAAAAGACAGATTCACAAAAGAGTTTATTAACAGGAGCATCATGCAAATATGCTGAGCTGAGTGATGAGTAATTCAAAGGGGTTATTAGAACTTGGGGTGTGTAGCATCTTAAGAAAAGAAGAGTAAACTTGTAGAGAAGTGACAGCACAAAGGAAAAGGTCTTTGAGTTTCTAGGTGTGGCAAATTGTGGAAAGGCAGATGTACGTGGACTCTACTGCAGGAGAGGGCCAGTTAGCAGCGTTTGTTGGTGCAGATGCTTCCTTGGTGCCTTTTTGTCTCTGACAATAAGATTCTTATACCCTTCCCAATACAGGAAGATTGGGGCGGGGATGGAGGGCGTGGCGTACCTTCACAAGAGGAAATTATTTATTGCTGTTCTACTCTCAGGCAGATGTGGAAGGGACAGGGTGTAGTGGTGGATGGCAGAGACCTCCTCTTGTGTTTGCTTTTTCTAAATTGCTGTCAGCTCAAAACAATCCTAATGCCAGAGTATTCAGTCGTGAGGTGGCTGAACCCCTTCATGGGCTAGGGAACAAACTTTAGTCAACTTAGAGCATCACTGATGCTTTCAGCTTTAATGATCTCTTTTGGATGACTTGGCACCTTTTAGGACAATGTTCAGACTTTTGGATATTCTCCACCTGACCCTGCTCTTCTCTAGCTGGGCTTGTGTGACTTTTTTTTCCCTCTTGTAACAGTGTGGCTGGTCTGGTCTGCTCCTGGCACTGACACCTGTGAGGTGGACTGGTCCCGTCTGGACATTTGGGTGGAATGCTGGCACCCACAATTGCAATCTGTAGCCCAGCAAAGTGTTCACCCTTCTTGATTTTCTGTGTTTTGTAGCCTTTTCTTGCTTCTTGTTTAATTTTAAGATTGATCCTACAAATTTCGGTAGAATTGATGCTAAAGGCCAAGAGGCTTAGCCCTGTCCTGGAGAGGGGGAAGATGAGGAAGCTGGATAAAATAGTTGGCTCTGGTTTTCTTAAATAACATTAATTTTCATACCTGAAAGGTGTTAGACTTAGTGTCCCAGTAAACTTACGGGTCCTAGTCAACTATGACCAAGTGAACAACAAAGTCCTATAGGATTCACCTTGCCTGTGTCCCCACACTCACCCTCCTCACTCCCTGGCTCCCTGTGACCTGCCAGCCAAAATGACCTCCTCTCTACTCCATCCTGTCTTTTTTTTTTTTTTTTTTGAAACTGGACCTTTGCACTTGCTGGTCTCTCGCCCGAGAAGAGTCTTTGCTTAGATGGTTCCTCTTCATCCTTCATTATCTCAGCATAAATGGCACTTCCTCAGTGATCTATGTTCTGTATTCACTGTTGTATCCCTAGTGTATAGAATACTGCCTGACATGTGTCATCATACATAGTAATGGAATGAAAGTTGAATTAAAAAAAGTATTACTATTTAGCCTTCATAACAACTTCATGAAGTGTACATTGTTATCCCCAGTTTGCAATGGGAGAACTGACTTGTCTAAATTTACCATACCAGCATAATTCAGAAATGGAATTCTAACTCAAGTTTATATGAATGCAAAGCCCATCTTGGGACACTAAAGCCATACTACCAGCTTCTGTAGTACATACCTGTCACTTATTTCTACTAGCTTGGTCTATATACGAACAGACTAATGTATTATTTTTCTTTACGTGCTACCAGAACAAGCATATTATGCATATAATTAGATAATTCAAAGTAGATTCCCCTCCCTACCTCTTACATGCTAGTAGAATCGCATCTGCACATTTACTTTTCTGAAAGCCTCATAAAAGGGTTGTTTAATTGTATTCTATGCTAGCAGTAAAGCAGAAAATGTCATACCCACTCGGATAAGGAAATAATTATCATAAATAATTCAAAGAGATGGAAACATTTTTAGGCAGTGACAACTTTCTACAACTCTTACAAATATGAAGTTTCTTGTGATATTTGGCTTTTATGCTCAGCTGCAATTGGAAAAGGATATTATAGTGTAATATTCCACTTCATTGAATGAAAAGTTCAGGTTGAAGGATATAGGGACTATATCTTAAGGAATAGCCAACCACTTTATTGATAAATTAACATGAGTTTGTGCAATATTTGGATGGAGTTCCAGGTTCTTTTCATGTCCATGCCTTTCACTGTCCAGACCCCTGACACATCTGTACAACAGGTGATAGCTAAGTTCATCAAAAAGATTTAATCACTCTCCTTACAATAAGGGACATTTTTGTGCCTCTACGTGATATGGTTACTTCGTCATGCTTCCAGCTGAATACCTCTTCTTTTGTTTTACAGATGAGAGGAGAAACCTAAGATTTCTTTTCCATCAGCTTCCAACCTATACCTGTTTTGCTTCAACAACTTGTGCTATGGCAGGTAGAAAACTAGAGGAGCTGCTATGTTACACATTTCTGTAGATCGATTCACAAAGGACAGAATAGAGTGCATTTGAAGGAGTAGGAATTAGGAAATGTATCCAAATCAGCAAAACAAAAGCCTGAAGCAAATTAATCGTGACAAAACCTATATAAAATCTGGAGAACAAATTGCTGCACCTTGAACTTTCAATAAACAAATTCATTTTAAATTTTACTAGGATGGAAGATTTAAAAGCAAACTGATTCTAGAGGTAAAACAAAGTCAAACATAAGGAGAGATTGATTTTGAGAGAAATTAATAGTAATAATTGAATAGCTTGTCATATATATTACAGTTTAAAGAGAACATTTATTAATTATTATAATATCACAAAGGTGAAGACTTTTATTTTTCCTAGAAAAAAACTTTGCTCTTTCTTATTTAAATGAATATGATTCTACTAATATGAAATCTATATTTGGTAAGATCATAACAGTTTGACTTAATTCTTAACACAGAAACTTTGACAGTTTTTAAAGCAAAACTGTTATGCTAATGAAGAAGAGAAACTCTATTAAAAACAAACTAATTCTTGCTTTTTCTATCATCTATTTCAGTTTGTTGGAATGTTTTTCATAAATAGAGCTACCTTAAGTTACCTGGTAACCATCTATGTTGGTTGCATGGTAAAGAACATTAGATTTGATTATTTATTTGCCTTTACATCTCTTAATGAAAAACCAACTGCTAAATTATTAGTGGCCTGATCTAGGACTCAAAAACTTGTCCTTGTGACTTCTTGTTTCTTCTTCTCAAAACTCATAACAGGTTGTTATAACTGGAGATTCTCTTTTGAGTGAAAATCATAGATGTAACTGTACATAGAACAAAAATGGCTCATGAAAATCACATGCACAAGAAAATGGGTAACATTAGAAGGTAGAATTTCCTGAAATGGATATTTATATGGTGGTTAATATCACTAATGTCAGGAAACCCTAAGAAAACATCGTTGGTATTTCCAAAGATGTAAGCAGAAAACTGAAGATTTGGGGAGCATGGTTTGAGGTCTTATTGCACATTTCAAAATATGGCTGGGAGAATGGAAGAGAGAGGATGGGTTGAGAAAGTAATGGCTGACTTTGAATTTCCGAACCTTGGCTTAAGATATTGTGGTCTCTGGGTAGCAATCAAAAGGATGGGGAGACAGATTCTTCTCACACAATAACTCTGTAATAGTTTTCCAGAAACAGAATGGGGCTGCCTCAGAAGGTAGAATTTTTTATTTGAGAGAATGTTGAAACCAATGAACAACTTGATAAGAAAATGGTAAAAAGGATTCAAGCATAAGTGATAGGACTAGATGGTTTTTAAATATCCTTACAACCTGAGATTTTATGATTTTATTTATTTTTTTCTGTATGTTAGATTTTTTTGTTATAAGGGTGTAATTTTATAAAATGCCAGACTAGCTATTCTAGGTTACAGGCTATAAATATAAATTTCTCTCTTTAGAAAAGAATAAAGTTGTATCTCCCATATTCTAATCCAATATGCGGAATTTAAAATTTATAGACTTGAAAATTTTATTTAAGTCATCATCTCAAACTTAAGAGTTTTTAGACAGTATTATTTCACATGACCTCACATGGGGGAATCATGATATTGTGGGCTTCCTCTATTAGCCAGCTCTTACAGGGAAAAGTAGAGAGCAAAATCTGGAATCATAGGATGGGTGTTGGGAGAGAATTGGATCTACCAGAAGATAGAATAACTGATAAGGAAAATGAATTTTCAGATGCTGGTAAAACCATATTGAAAAAGTGAGGTAAATTCTTAGGTTAGTTTTCTCACTCTCATGAGGCTAATTCATTATGTATTTAACCATAGTGGGACTATGCCTTTAAATTTTTGATGAAAATTAATAGAGAATAAGAATTATAACCAAGATTTCTGAGATATATAGGGTAAGGCAAAAGTATGTTTACGGTTGTTCATATGGAAAATAATACAATGATTAATAAACAATATTTCAAGAATAAACGCTTTCACATACTCACAACTGTAAACCTACTTTTGCTTCACCCTATTCTATAAAATTAAAGGATCCTTGTTATACATCTCAGGACTGGATTGTGATATTTCTTAAATATGATTAATAAGAGTTATCTGAATCACAGTATCCTCATTTAACTAAACACAATAAAATAATGTATCCATAATGTATGCCATAATGTCTCCTTTAATGGTAATTTTTCAATCATTTCAAAGAAAGTCAAGTTGTCCCCTAGAACATACTGTTGCCTGAAAATATCTCCTTATAAAGGCTTAAAATTAAAGCCTTTGATCTTATAGGTAAGGATTTGAGATGACATTTTCACTTGTTATCAGAAATTAATTACTATTGCCATGCGTACTTTGATCTATATGTACCCTTTCCTCTTCAGCTTCATGTATTTAATTAATTGGATAGGTCATATGACACCTAAGACCATTTCCAACCCGATGTTCTATTACTCTATGTATTCTATATCATGTTCTTTTTCTTGAGGATCTGCATCATTTTTTTCTTTAATAGAAATTACTTTTTTGCTATGTTAATAGTTAACTCAGTGCTTTAGAAAATAGTCATCAGAAGGGTGAGATCTAATGTAAAATCCAAAAATGAGGCCAGTGTTTACAAAGCATCACCAACCACCATAGAAATGCACATTATCAACTAATTTTGTCAAACCCAGCCAGCCACATGAAGTGAAAGAGTGTGTCAAGATGCCATATAAGCATCAAGTTCTAACCACCCTTTTGAGTTACTCATCACTGAGTTTTCCCATGTCTACATGTGATGTATGCATTAACACACTCTGGTTTTCTCTTGTTAAACTGTCTTTTTTCAGTTTATTTCATAGGCTGAGCTACTGAACCTAAGAGGGTAGAGGAATTTCGTTTATTCCCCTACATAGAAATACAACTCATCTAGTGGGTGAAGAAGCTATTGGTAAAAGAATACCATATTTTGCTGTGCATAATGCATACTTTTTTGCCCAAATTTTTTAGGGAAAAACAGGGGTGTGCATTATACTTGGGAAGTACTAATTCCATATTTATATAAAAGTTTTTAATTCTTTTATTTACACTTATGCATTAAAAGTGTAACTCTAGACAGCAATAATGAAATCTGTATGCAAAATAGTACCCTGGAATATGATAATTGGTTTCATTTCTAAATATAAATGAATACAAAATTGAATTAAAAAATTAAAATGAAAGATTTTTTTTCTGATAGCTTGGGCCAAAAATGTGGGTGTGCACTCTACATGGGAGCACATTATATATGGCGAAACCCAGCAGTCACTAGCTTGAGTGTTCAGTATGCTATGAACATCAGTCATTATGTTTACAGGAGGAAATGGTTAGTGAGGCAAAGTACAATGAGTAATACAAATGGAGGTTAGTTAAGAGAGTTTCTAGTGTTTAATATCCTTAACTATAAACTTCTTGAATGAAGTTACTATGTCTTACGCATTTTTATATTTGCTGTTCGCCTAGCACAGTGCCTGGCATTAATAGATATAAGTATTTGTTTCTTCGTTTGAATTAATACATTTTGACAACACATAATCATCCCAATAGGAAACTGTTCCCTCTAAAGTTATAAGTGCTGGTTGTATTTTCCTTTGTTTTCTCCTATGTTGTCTGAGCAATAATGCAATATTAACATCCTATCCGTGTTTCATTGTGATTGCTACTTGGTCAGCTTGAGCCTAAGAAAATTTATGCACGGTGTTTAAGAGGAGCAATTTATGCTGAAAGCTTTGGAATCATCTTAAAGCCATCTTGAAGCCACTGAAAATTGCCATTGCAGTCATAGAAATGCTAGAAATCAAATAAATGGTGTGACATTTGGTATGCAATGTCAAAACATGTTTGGATTACTTCTTTGAACACAAGCACTGAAAAGAGCTGCCATTAGTGGATTATAGGATTTTCACTAGATATTTGCTTTCAATAAAAATGCATTTGTATTTTATGAAAGTTGTGCATGTTCATAGTTTTAAAAGTCAAAGAATTATACAAGGCTTATTGTTATAAAAAAAGAAAATCCTCTCTACTGACCCACCATTTCTATTCCTCAGTTTCTGTTCCCTAGACAGGACCTAATTTCCACTTTTTCATAGCTGTTTCTTCTCATACGTATTTCTATATTTCTAAATAATATGATCATATTGCTGTTTTCTGATATTTCTATCCTAGTTATGGTCTGTCTTCCTAGTATAGAAAATGAGGATTTAGCCCTCTCAGTTCCTGTCTCCACCCATTCTTATATAATTTTCTCTCTCCTCTGAGAACTTTCCAGGTTTTCAAAATTTTAAAATCAAAATTCAGTATTTAAGCATCTAGATAGATAGATAGATAGATAGATAGATAGATAGATAGATATAGATCATAGATAATTCATTTAGCATACTATCATTACATTTTTTTCTTTTCTGACTTTTTTATGGAGCAAGTAAATGCTTTATTTTCCTCATTTGCTTATTCTGGTAATTCATATGGTAATTCAGTGCACACTTCCTGAGAGAACCTATAAACTCCTTTCAGTAAGGCCCAACCCATAAAGGAATATAAGTATCAGTCCTTATTTTGTCTTGGAGACAGCTTGGAGTGGCTGGAAACCTCCAGCCAGTGCTTCATGGGGTTGGTTTCTTCTCCATCATTGCTTCAGGAATTGCCTCTGCTTTTCCCTTTTATTGGGTCCCCTATTTTCTGAATCTTATGTTTAACTATTTCTAACAGAGGACACCTTTCAGTAGCTTCTTGAGACAGACTGATTGAGAGGTAAATTCCTTGAAATCTTCACTCTCTCAAAAAACCTTCTTTACACCCCTACATGTGATTGATCCTATAGCTGGCTATAGAATTCTAGGTTGAGAACAATTGCCCCTGAGAATTTTGAAGGCAGTTCGCCACTCTATTGGTGTTTAACTTCCAGTGTGTGATGTCTGATACCCTTTAGATTCACAACCTATTGTATCTGACTGATTATTTTTAAAAGCTTTTCCAATTTTATTTATCTACCTGGTGTAACTCTACCTGGTTGTGGGTTAATGTGGGCCTTTTTTCATTCATCTGTTTTCTGCCTTTGACTAGTTCTTTTGATCCAGAAATGCACGTCTTCAGCACTGGAAAACTGTATGCTATTTTCTTGGGTCATTTCTAACCCTCTGTTTTCTCTCTTTTCTCTTTTTGGAACCACCATTAATTACCTTCTGAGGTCCTAGATTGATTCCCTCCTATACTTTAGATTTGGTCTCCAGTTTTCCATTCATTTGTGTTATTTTTACATACTCTCAGAAATTTCAACTTTTATGTTGTTTTCTGAGCCAATTATCATTTTAATTTCTAAGAGTTTTTCCTGTTTTTTAAATGCTTCTGTTTATAGTTTTCTAATAAAATCAGGTGCAATATCTGCAATATTTTTTCTTTTATGTCCGAGGCCACACACACACACACTTACTTAGTTTCTTCTCGCATTGCCTGTTCCCTCAGGTTTTTTGGTTGCTTTGGAGCCTTACCTCAGGACCAAACGATGCAGAAAAGGTTGATGGTAATCAGTATAATAGGTGTGTGTGTGTACGTGCAAGCAGCCATCTTTGGTTAAATAGGGACAAGGATTAGCTTTTTTGGAGGAAATCCAAATGTCAGTCGGAATCTGTAGGTCTCTGTCTGGTTCTCTATCTTTTTTGTTTTTTTTGCTTGGGCCACTTGGTTTCCCCAGAAAAGAATCCTCTGCTCCCATTCAATATGGAAAATTATATTTAACCCCCATTTTTAGTGCAGTCCTTTACCCCCAACCCCAGTCCATAAATCTTTTCAGAAAGTAAACTTCTTTTCTTCTTTAAGGGTGGGGAAAAGGACAATAATTAGCTGTTTGAGTAGACCATGGAATCTGAGAGTCAGAATTTTGTTATGTAGATTTAAAAACAATCCTCCTGCTTGTAGTCCTGTCCTGCACCCTAAATTCCTAGGGTCCCTGGTAACTAATTCCTACGCCTAGCAGGGAATTAGTCCTGTGCACCTGAGCTTGGTTTCCACCCTGCTGGTAAATCTACTTTTCTTTCCCAATCAGGTTTCTCTGTCTGGCTGACTCAGTAACCTCACTTCCATTGACTTTTCTTTCTTCCTTCCAAAATTTGGCTGCCATCTCTCGTCTGCTGATACCCCATCTTCTGTTCTCTCTGCATTTCTGTGCTTATACTTGGTTTCTTCATTTTCATTTTGAGAATTTTTTTTTTAAGTGGGATTTAGTGGGGGAATAGGATGAAGATTGTGAGAGGTTTTTTTCCTCGCACTAGTAGAGAAAATTGCTCAATAATTGCTTTATACAAAACATACTAAATGTAGTGTATATTAGCTGCTATTAATTTATTTATCAGTTCTGACTTTTAGTTAACAGTATTTTTTAGTTTAAATATTACCTTTCCCAAATTTCACACACTTAAAACCACAAGTACAATTTATCATTTATTTTTATAACCTGAAGATTAAGCAGTGTAAGAGCTACCATAAAATGAAAACAGTTAACTTCCACACTATTACTTTTGAGTGTTGTAATTTAGATTATGTTCTTAAGTTTATCTCATCTGTTCTATAATAACGGGTATTAAAACACATCTGGTTCTCTATCATTCTCACAAGTATTTGCATTTAATGCTTTGTTTTTTTTATCTTATTTACCTTATGAAAATTCCCTTTAGCAGAGATTAGAAGTAGTTTTTTATTTTCTGAGTCAATGAGATTTTATACAGGTAAATATTATAATCTAGTTATATCATCAGAATACTTTCGCACACATGCTTGAATTGTTCTCTCTATTAATATAATTTTCAATTGAAATGTATTTTTTCTTTTGCAGATAAAATATATTAAGGGTTTCTTTTTTTAAAATAATGTATGAATTATAAATCTGTGCTTATAAGTTTACGATGCTTTCAAGTAGGCAACATTGTCAGTGGAAAAATTATGGTGCGTGTTTGTTTTTATGGTGTTAATAAAATGAAACTGTATTAGGTAAGAATACATTAAAAATGATAGTTAAGGTTAAATAGGAAGCCACTGAATTGTGTTTGTGTTAAAATTGAAACAAAAAGCAATATTTACCCAGCATTTCCTGAAGCAACCATGGCAGATGAAGTTTTTATTGAACTTGGCAAACAGATGATGACAGTTGTATTATTAAGCAGAATAAATTGCTGGAAAAATGAATAGCTCTACCTCAATGACCAATTTTGCTACGTTTTTATCCAGTCCTATTTGGGCTGTACCTGAGTTTAATTGATTATTAAATTGTCACTTGGTTTAAACAGGAAGTTGAGTTTATTCTGTGCGGGATGAGCAGCAGCCAACAGTACAGAACCACAGGCAATGTGATAAGCTAAATAATGTCCCTTAAGTCCACATCCTAATCCACTGACCCTGTGAATACATTACCTTATATGGCAAAAAGGAGTTTGCAGACATGATTAAATTAATGATCTGGAGATGAGAAGATTATACTAGAAAATTTAGGTGAGCCCAATGATGTCATCATAAGTGTCCTTTCAAGAGGGAAGCAGACAGAGATGAGACTACAGAAGAGGAGAAGGTAATGTGATGATGAAAACAAAGAGAGATTTGAAGATGCTGTGCCGTGGGCTTTGAAGGCAGGGGAAGGGGCCATGAGCAAAGGGATGCAAGGGGTGTAACCATAGAAGCTGAAAAGGGTGAGGAAAAGAATTCACTTATAAGTTCCAGAGGGAACATGACCCTTACTATACCTTGACTTTAGCCCAGTAAAACCTGATATCAGACTTTGGTTTCCAGAACTATAAGAGGGTCAATTTGTATGCAAATTGTTATAACAGCAATATGAAACTAATACAGCTAGCTATCCCCCAAATCACTACACACCAATACAAAAGTAAAAATAGGAAAAGAAAGCCACATTTCCCTTCACCCAAAACTGAGATATATGCTGAGGGAAGATCCCAGTGGAATATCTGCAAAATGTTCCCGCTACCCCTAGTGTTGTAGAAAGGTTTTCTGCAGAGGTTTAACATTAGGTGGAATATTGTTGAACTGGTTTGCAAAAGTTATCAGAGGCTTGGAAATATTCTTAGGTTCCACAACAGAACAATTTTTTCCTAATTAGTGATGAGTAATGGTGGGACATAGTAGGACTGAGGGGAAGGAGGGTAGAATTTGGTTGGGAAAAGCAAATTACTTGAATATTTGAGGGCATTTATAATGGGCATTTGTTTCTTCTTGCCATTGTTTTTTTCACACTTTCACCTATGCGTTTGAATGTAGGAAATATAGAAATATATATATTTATATATATAGCAGTGATATTGTTCAAATTACTTGATAGAAATGACATGGAGATCATTTGGAGGATTATCAGCTGGGAGGGGGAAGGGGGAGAATGGGGCAAAAGGTACAGAGGATAAGAAGCGTAATTGGTAGGTATAAAATAGAGAGGAGGAGGTTAAGAATAATATAGGAAATGAAGAAACCAAAGAACTTATAAGTATGACCCACAGACATGAATTAAGTCGGGGGGATTGCCACAGGCAAGGGGGCTACCGGGCAGAGGGGGGCAAAGGGAGAAAAATTGGCACAACTGTAATAGCATAATCAATAAAATATTTTAAAAAATGCATTGAAAACCACAGTGCTTTGATTTCTGGTTCTATGTGTTTGTGAAAGGAAAGTGGTGAGATCTCCAGTTTGGGGAAATTAAGGAGTAGAAATGGATAGGACTACTGGTAGATTGCTTCAGGGCAGTGATTCTCAAACGAGGCTGCACCTTACACCACCTGGGAAGCTTATAAAAAATGTCGATGCTCAAGTCCTATCCCAACCCAATTACATCAGAATTCCTAGATATCCATATTTCGTAAAAGCTTCCCAGGAGAATCTAATGTGCAGCTAGGATTTAGGACCACTCACTGCTTTAAGGGGGGTTAGAGATTTGGAGAAATGGGTTCAAATAATGAGGTTTGGGGATATAGTATAGACAGGTTGGGTTTGGGCGGGAGCCTCCAGCCAGAGCTGTTAAATTGGTAGTGCCTTAAGGCAGAAAAATTATTAACCTTATTTGATTGGATGGGAGAGAGAAAGCATCTGAATTTTCTGATGGGGCTCCTAATTTTTTAATATATTTGTGGAGGGCAAAATAACATCAGTGGCAACACATTATTTGAACTAACCTAAGTAATAAAAACTGTGATATGGAAGGGCTAGAGATAAAATAATGGTAATCGAGTTTTCATGTAAGCAATACATTTTTATCTTCTCTGTTTAAAAGAAAAAAATTCATAGCTAGAGATTTATAATTTGTACTCTCTTTCCCAATGAGATTATTCTTAATTCACATATTGCTGTAGCTGAAAGTATATTGTTTAAGAGTCAGTGAGGCTTTTCAAAAGTGCAAGGGACTATGCTACTTTTCAAAAAATCATTCTTAAATATATTACTACGAGGAAATGAAAAACACACCTGCAAATGGTATGAAAACCATTTGTCCAATTGCATTGTTTTATATAGAAGAGAATTGTTACCCACCGTGTTGAGGAATTTACAAGACCCTAAAGTAATATGGGATGGATAGAAATATAAGTTTATATACTGATGCCACTGCAATTTTCCTCATTACTAGCAAAGTCTCATTCTCACTAATATTTTCCATAGTGAACAGAATAAGTGTTTGTACCTGAGCTGCTCATCATGGACTGAAATAATTGGATTATTCATTTGTTGAGCTTCAAAAGTGGCTGATTAAAAACAGTGTTTTAATGGTGGGAGGACAATTTGATACTGTACCCAGAGTGAAAGATTAATGTCTCAGACTGGATAAAACCATCGAGTAGACAATGTTTCTTTTTTTTCTCCCCTTTAAAAATAACTATTAGTGAAGTAAAGAATACATTCCAGCATTCAAGGATTTAAGATGACATGAAGTCTTTGGAGTTAGAGTTATAAAAGTTGATTTGTTCTTTCAGAGGATCCAGAAAACAGTTCAGTGAGGCCATCTCTGCATCTTTGCCTGTTGAGAATTCACTTCAACTCAAGTCTCTAGAATAGACAAATCAGCATTGAGCTGAAAAATTCCATCTAAGGAAAACTCTCTCATATCAGGACCAAGTATTTAAATAAAATAAAATTTCCACTTTGAACCTGAAGCTAAACCTGAAGTAATCTGCAGCAAAAGAGCTTATTTTGTTTTGTTTTGTTTTGTTTTGTTTTGTTTTGTTTTGTTTTGTTTTGTTTTGTTTTGTTTTGTTTAAGGATTCCCAGTCTGTTGAGGTGAGGTGTGTGCTGTGTTTAATAAAGATTATGTGACCGATTACTTTTCACATACTGACAGCTCCCTGTGGTGTTTTTAATGTGTGTTTGGGGGGAGGGGAATTTATATTGAAGCTCTTTTTCTGTATGGTAGCCACCTGTTCTTTAAAAATGTTGTATCAGACTTTCTTAGAGGTAACATTAGGGGTTCAAAGCATAATTCAGAAACTGATGAGACTGATCTGCCTGTAAACTGTGCAGTACAGTGAATAGCAGTGAAGTGAGGAGAATGGAGCCCCAGGCAGGTAAAATATCTGCTCAGTTGTTATATTTATGGAGAATTATACTGCAACCCAATTCTGATTATGGACAAAGTGTTCTGAAGTAAAGATGATGAATAAATAAGAACATGGAAGATGCTTCTTTTTCTGTAATGTGCATGCATGAATGAGCTTTACAAATTTATTTTATTTGCCTAATTGATTTCATGGAGGAATCTTATTGAGTGGGAAAAGCAATTTTTACACTAAGCCTTAGTGTAAAGTAAATGATTGCTAGAGCTCCTCAAATTAATTATACTACATGGAAATCAATATAATACTATATTGCAATATTCATTTCACTTACGAAATGGTGGAAATGATTGCACTCTTGGTATAAACTAAGCTGAAGTTTGCTTTCAAAATAACAAAAAAATAAATATCTTCTATGTCAATATCAAATATAGTTAAAAACTGACACCTGATAAAACAGTACCAAAAACTTGGTCAGTGTTAAAATATTTCTAGTCAGATAATATTACTTCCTATGGCCTGTGCCACACTTGGCCTGTTCTTTCTCCTGATTTTTCTCTTTGCTCCCTCCTTACATTTAGGGACCTATTTTCCTGTGTTCCAGTCTTTATTCTGCCTCTCTAGGCTGGCGCGCGTTGTCTTGGTTATTCTTTTGGTTTTAAAAGCCAGGATTTTTAGATCTGTTATTTTAAATTTAATATTTTGAATCTAGCTCATTATCTATCCTCTTTAAACCTCTTTAATGTTTTCTTTGTTGCCCCCAGCAAATGCCATGGCAACCCCCGTGCTCGGTGAACATCACCGTGCCTTCCTCCTACATCACAACAGCCAGCCTTCGAGCTCTGTTGACATTCAAGTTATTTTTTAATCTTTCCTGCCACACATCAAAAGTGAGACCTTCCTTGTTTTCTCACCTGACTATTGCAACAGCTTTCTAACTAGTCTCTAGTATCTCATCACTTGCTGGTAAAATATCCAAATTCTCTGCCATTAAATTTGTGGCTTTTCATTGTTTGGCCTTTGTAGGCTAATCTTTGATCAGTTTTCTGCACCTGTCCCCAAGTCCTCCCTCTTACTCATTCTCTGGTGGTAGTAAATTTCTAGGAGTTCCCGAATCTTTCATATCTCTTGCCCTTGTACACCCTTCTCCCTGTTCTTGAGAGACCCTCTCTATTTTATTTGTCCACTTGGTAAGTCCCTTTTCATCTTTCGTGTCACTAGTTCCACTCTTCTGCCCCGCATCCCACATCGTGCATTAGTGGTGGCCCGATGGAATAGCCTTGTCATGTGGCCCGTGCCCTTTAAGCAAAAGTTACCTTGATATGAGATTTTCTACAAAGATGTTAATGTTGGTGAAATGCCACTTGGGAATTAAAGCATAGTGCTTGGAGAAGTCAAGTTCAATGACCTTATGAAGAACTAAGAACTTTTGACAATGCTTTCTCTCAAAGCTGGCATACTTGTGAGACATAGTGTCTGTGAGAGGGGACGCCCAAAACCAGGAATTATTGTCAGGAGGGCAGGCCCCTTGTAGTCCAGGCTTCCCTGCTAGGTGAGTGTTCTGGGAAACTATCTGCATCAGTGCACCAGCTGGCGCTGTGAAAGGCTCTGTTTGGCCTCAGTGAATTTTTTTTTTTTTTTAAGACTCTTTCAATACATTTCCCCATTTCATGATGGGTAATTTACAGAACACTTGCCCATACCTAGCAACCCCCATACCCTACCCTCCTTATTCACCGGATCTTGCCCCAAGCGACTTTTTTTTGTTGTTATTTCCCCTGTTGAAAGAAGTCCTCAAAGGGAAATGTTTTGCTGATTTGGAAGAGGTGAAACAAAAAACAGCAGATGCACTAGGAGGCTTCAAAATCAATGAGTTCAAAAACTGTTTTGGAAAAATATGTCTCTATAAGTGTATTGCATCAAATGGAGACTTTGAGGGTGACTGAAATGTAAACATGTCAGAATAAATACACAGTTGTTTGTAAATAAATTCATCTGTGGTGTTGAGAGGTGGTGGTCATGGTGGTTATAGGGAAAGTGGACCCTGACCAGATGAGTCTTTCTGCCTCGGGACACACGAAAGGAAAAAAGCCGAAGAGGCTAGTATAAGATAGGATCTTCAGAGAACGCCTAAGGCAAAAGATAAGACAGAAAATGCCAGCACCAGGTTTAACCACTGGTGCCAGAGTTGATGATAATGCGATGAAGCAGAGCGGAAGCCAGATAGGAACGGAACTGAATAGGAACGAGGGCGGGGCGGGGATGGAGCAAGGGGGCCTTGGGGCCACTGTCAGTGTGGGCATGAAATGTCCTTAGCTTATCATTCTTCTTGGAGGGTACACGGAAGCATGGAGCTTGGGCATATTGGATTGACACAACTTCTAGCGTCCCACTTCCAAACCCAGGTTAAAACGAAGGCCAGTAATGCCTGCTTTGCTACCTCTGAATGCTTTGGATTGGACTGGGGGCTTATTTCTAATGTGTCTTTCACTTCTATGCTACAAAACTTACATTTTATTATTTGATAATCTTATGTGGACCATAATTATATTTTGCTAATTCAGAAATGTCATGTCAATGTGGTTTTTCTCTGTTACTTAGTTCCTGTTTTCCTGTTAATCTTAAATTAACAGAAATTGGTCATGTTTTTAGAATTGCTTAAAATTATATAGTATTCTTTTTTTTCTTTTGCAAACTCTACATTTTGTAAAATCAAATTTGTCAGATGAAACTTTAGTTATTATGAAAAAATTCAGTGGATTCATGTACTGGCAATATATTTTAAATTGTTTTTCTTTTGGTAACTCATGCAATGTAGGCCAACATTAAAAGGACTATATAGAAGTGGGTGCTTTATAAATACAATATGATGATTGAAAAAGTTAAACACTCAGGTCTGGAAAGATTGGTGCAAAGCACATTGGATAAGACTGCGTAGCTGATTATTCCAAATGATAGAAAATAGGAAGTAAAGAAATAGATACAAAATGCAATTCAAGAGTTGTCAGATATTTACCTGTCACTACAAATCATTTGCAAACAGTACAGATAATCCGAATGGAAAATTGCACCAGAAATATCTTTATTTGAGCCGGCTTTTTGTAAAATGTAACTTTCCCCATGATTTTAATGTCTTCTCCTGCTTTGTTCTCTTGCCTTCTTCTGCTGACTCTCCTGACACCAGACCTCTGTAAGATCTGCCAGATTTTCTCTCCTGGCCCATGAAATCAAGCGTGGGTGAGACCTGGTGCGGAACAGGAAGGCGACCCATACTTGGTTTCAGAGGCTTTGAGAATACCTACGACTTTGAGAGAGTGCCCCTTATGTTTATACGGGCCTTCCAGAGAATGAAAATTTCAGGGAAACCTTATTTTATTACAGACAGACACAAATAAGAAACAGAGATAAAATTCGTGACCACTTTACATTTCTGACCCAGTGAAATTTTTTAGAACTTACTGAATGAAAGGAACCAGGCTGACAGATAATGATTTAACACCTCTGTTAATGATTGTGAAAACATTGTAGAGATATGATGTTTTTTCTTTCTTTTCTTAAGGACCTCCCTCTCTCCTCCCCACCCCACCATGGTCCTGGACTAGATCGTTTGTAGCTAACACAGATGGACAGAGATGCAAGGACGACAGCATAGGTTTTCACTGGGCCTTCGTTTATGCTTTGGCATCTGCCCACCCTTTTACTAACTACATTTTTTTTTCACACACCCATCTCCACTCACAGCTGCTTGCCTATAGGGCCAAAAATCTTTAGTTAGCAATCTGCCAGAATCTCACTTTTCTGTGTAGGAGATTGGAGTTATTTCAAATAACCCATCTGGTAGGATGAGGTAAATAAGATATATATCATTAAATACTTAGTTGCATGCCTTGTATCTTTGCTGATAATTCACTTATAGACTATATTTGTTTAGTTTAATCTTCGTTTGTCCTGTATTTTTTAACTTTGCTGGAAGAGGAAGGTAGACATGGCGGTCATGGTATGTGTTGCCAACACTGAGGCCAGAGGAACTATTTAAAAATTGCTTTTTATTTTCTCAACTGGAATTCTGAAGACTCGAATCCTTGGGGAAAAATAAATAAATAAAAGTAAAAAAATTATGCTAGAAAGACAAGCCCTGCCAAGTACATATTACGTACCTCCTGGCCATAGATTTTGGTAGGCTTACTTGGAGAAACATGAAATTCATTTCCAGTGGAGACTTATTCTGCATTCCTTCCATTTTCTGACTTTCACCTTTTTTTAACATTGTACACTTTCTGTTTATAAATACCATTCATTTATTCCACTTAGTATAGTTTAATTTATTCAAAAATTTGCAAAATTAATGAACAATACACCCCCATTTTGTTGTGCTCTGATACCTAAAGTACATTCTTTACCTAGACTTTCCTATGTTGGGAAATGATTGGAGAAACTCAGTTTCCTTTGATCTGTTGTCTCAATTAAGGAACTTCTCTTGGACAGTCTAGGGAAGTGCTATCGATAGGTTTTCCTGCAGTAATGGAAGTGACCTATCATATTATAGGACTAAAACAGTAGCTAATAACCACAGAACATTGGAGAAACATGGCTGGTGCAGCTGAGGAACCAAATGTTTAAATTAAATAGCCACATGTGGTTAGCGGACACTGTATTCAACACTGTCCTAGAGTACTTTAGTCATTTAGATAATTTCTTCTAGGTTAAAAATTCACCAAGTGGACATTTTAGAGTCTCATGAATTTGGTAGGTTTTGATTAGTAGCTTAAGTTTATATATTTTAGGGTAGTTTCAAGTATTCGCCATGTCCTTATATGATAAACTGTGCACAAAATAGTAGAACAAAATAATTTTTCAAATTCTTTAGATGGACACCACTTTATTTAAAAAAAAAACACTAATCGGATTTCTGCTGGAAACGAAAAGCTAACCAATTATCAAGCAATGACCACAGAGTGATTGAGTGTTACTTTGGTCAGCACTGCATAAAATACTCCTTAATAAAGTATTTGCTGTAACTCCTGTCTTCAACAATCGTGTAGTCTTGCTGGAAAGAAAAAATTAGTAGTCATGAAATAATTAATAGGAGTGTAGAAGATGGTGAGATCAGCATGACCGTAGCAGCCAATGTCTGTGCTTTAAAGTCTAAAGGACACCAAGAAATGCTTTTTTCCAGAATTTTAAACCTTATGAAATTGTAGTTCAGTTGTCTTACACATTTAAGATTACACAGCCAGCTGGTGACATGTCCACAACGTGAATGAAGCTTCTTCAGACCAGCAATTTATTGGACTTTCCTCACTAGTGTGTCTTTAAGACTGCCTCCTGAAGGAGATTGTTCTTAACAATTGATGAAAAGGAAAACTTGAGATCAAGCAATTATAAACCAAGTTTCACTTTAAATACCAGTTTCTTCTAGCAGAGCATCCCCCAAACTTCAGTTGTTTACTTAATGCATTCATAATTTTTACCACATCCTTCTACCACCTGTACTATTATATATAAATTTCTTTTACTTTGACTTAAATTTACTGCAAAAAAAAGGAAAAGAAAAACCAGTATCACTTATTGTAAGTAGAAGGTAACTAGGAAATAAATACCTAAAAAATAAAAGCTAAACTATACTATAAATTCCCAGCCGGGCACTGCCTAAGCCAGAGGCATGTTGACTCTCATGTAGAAGACGTTAGTGAGTGTTGGAAAGCGTTAGATGCAATAGCCCCACGTTACTGTGAAGAGAAAGCCTTTCTTTCACTTCCTGTTTTAAAACTGTGGAATTTACAAGGTCTCACTCCTGAATGTAATACTTCTCATTGGCCCCCTGATGGCAGTTTTATGACTACCTCAGGAGGGAGTTAGCCATGGACCTTAGCTCTACACCAAGCACATGTGTGTCTGCATGAATTTGTGTGTCTGTATTGGTTAGTGGTGGGGTTCTTGGTGGTTGCCTTTTCAAATTATATGAGAATTGTGTAAGCTTTCTGATTTATTTTCCTATCTGAAACAAAGCTCTTTTGATCTATCGGTTGTTGTTAATCTTTACAGGGAAAGTAATTGTATAACTAAATAATGTTATTTTTAATGCTAATTAAATGCACTTTAGACAGATTATATCTCCATGTACAAATATACAATTCTTACTATTCATTGAGTGAAAAAACTTTTATGATTGACGATGGAGCAGTCTAGAGTCCATAGGTAACTCGGTGGTTTATGGAAACGGTTTATTAGGGGAAAGATGACATGCGTATTTCTTTAAAGGTGGTAAGGACTGCCCCAGTACAGTTTAAAAATTCTTAAAAACATGGCTTTCATATAGATATCAAGTAAGGGTACATTGTAGTTTACTTAACCATTAATGAGAGAACCCTTAGAATGGTGGAGCTGATTTAAAGAGCCTTTGAGGAAGAGAGATTATATACTAAGTTGGGAAAAGTGTAATGAAATAAGTTTGCTAAGTTAGAGAAAGTACTGATTAATGTTCAACAGGGCACAAAAATTACGATCTTTAAGTATGTCTCTTCTACTAGAGAGAAATCATTTGTATCTCTACCAGACAAAAGAGTATAGTAATTTCACTGACTCTAGGTAAGTCAAACAATGACACATTTCCCAAAAGTACTATTTCTTGAGAATTCATGGTATATTTTGCCCCGGGGGATATTTGCAAAGCCTGTAGACATTTTCTGCCTCAGTCATCTGCAGGGTGTTACTGACACACGTGGGAAAGTTCAGGGAAGCCACTCAACATCCTGTGACACACAGGACAGCCCTTCCTGCCTCCTTTCACACCCTCAAGAAAGGATCTTCCAGCCCCAAATCTCATTAATGTTCCAGTTGAGAAACTCTGCCCCAGAAAATGAAATAATCTTGCCCTAACCGGTGTGGCTCATTTGGGCAGGCATCATCCCGTAAAGCAAGAAACCATTAGTTCAATTTCCAGTCAGGGCACCTGCCTGGGCTGTGGGTTTGTCCCTGGTCAGTATATGTGCAAGATGCTTTGCCCCCTTTCTTTCTCCCTCCCTTTTTCTCTCTCCAAAAATAAATAAATAAATTTTTTTAAAAAAGAAAATGAAATATCCTTTGTTGGGCCTGTTAGTGCTCCAGTATAACATTGAAAAACCCCATAGGCACACTTTTGCCTTATTTCTGAGGTTTGGATAATTTTTCTAAATAATGCAAAGAAGGTTTGCATGCAATACAAAGTTGCTGTTTTGTTGTTTGTTTGTTTGTTTTTTTAAATACATTCTTGGTATGTTTTCTGAATATACCTAGAGGAAGTAGACAGAGGGAGATTGCCAGTAGGCTTAGAGCGCTGCCTTGTTTTCACATTTCTTGTCCCTCCCTTTCATTCTATGGTCATTTTCTTACATTTGAATTTTTTTAATCAAAAAACAAATGGTAAAAAAGTGTTAACACACACTGGCCTGTCACTGTGACAATTTCTTCATTCCGTTTTTAAAGGACAGTGTTTTCCTCAGCTGACTGTATCTTTTCCCGATTGACACTTAGGATTCTTGAAAAAGAAACTGAGGCTGGTATTCGTGCAGGGCAGGAGAGAAGAGCATATTAGTAAAGCAAAGATTTTCCACACTTTACTGACTAAATTTCCACTGCAGCTGGTAAGTTAAGAAAAACAGGAATATTCTCTATAAGGAAATGTGGATTTGATTAACATCATACCCTAGTCTTCTAAAGATCTCAGTGATTGAACCGAGGGTTGGAAATCCAGGGCAGTCTTCTCTTATGCCTCTCATTTAGTGAAACGCCAAAAACAGAAGGAAAATTTATTTATAATCTATTATGATAATCCAGCACCAGAAACTATCATTTATGTATGTTAGTTTGAGCTTTCAGTAGGTACAGCCACAGTTTTGTTTTATTTTGTTCAGTATAATTTAATTGAACCAGTGCCCTGGGCTGGATATAGGCACACAGAGATGAGGATAAAGTCTTGTGTTTGCACCAAAGGAACTCTTAGGGTAATACCTAAAGTTGTAGTTATTGAAAATATGCAATTTTCTGTATTAGTTTTTCACTTAATATTATGTTATTAGCACTTTTATGTTGCCATATTATCTTCCTGATTATCATTTTAATGGTATGATTTAGATGATTTTTAAAACTGCCAAAATTTCCCATAGAAAATACGGTATAACTTTACCATATTTTATACAGTAAATACGGAATACATAGCTATATATCTTAGCAATTAGATCAACAGTCACATGCAGGAATAAATTAACTTCCAACTAATCTAGCATAGTATCTTCTATTTTAAAGGTGCTCAGAAAATGTTCCTTTTCCTCTCCCCAAATACAAGAATTTTTTATAGTGGAAGGAACCTTGGGTGTAACCCAGGTTATTTGATTGTTTGTTAGTTTGTTTTAATGGTAAAGAAACTGAGATCTAGTTAAATTAACTGAGGCAATGCAGAGCTCTGTCCTTGAACTTAGATTGGATTCAAGCCCCCTTTCTGCCCCTTATTGATTGTGTGACATTAGATAAATCGCTTTGCCTCTTGGGAAATTTTTTTGTATATTAGGTGAGAAAGTTTGCACTAGATGATGTAAAATGTTTCTTTAAGACAACATTTTTTGCTTCTATCCAAGATCTCAAGCTAACAAAATTGAGATAAAGATCCAGGGTCTCTTTAAGAAAAAAATATCTAAGAAAGTGTGTTCTAATCTCCCAAATAAACTTACTATATAAGGAATCTTAGAGCACCATAAAGCAATACACATTTATTTGGAAACAGAAAAAGTAACGTTGTAAGAGCACACTATGTATTAAGGACATCTTTAAATATTTTATGTGGGTTTTTACTATTAATCCTCAATTATGCTCTTGGGTAGGTGGAAAGCTTCTTAGTTTATTTGAGGAACTGTAACTCGGGGAAGTCACTACATTGTCCCAAATAACCCATCAAGTATATTTTCCAATATGTCATGCTAATGTCTAGAAAACTGATGAGTTTATTTAAAAACAGTACTTAAAACTGTAAATAGCAGTATTTTTTTTCCTTCTGTAAAGTTCTAGAAGGACCTTTTGATAATGGTTTTGTGGACGACGACTATTCAAAAAGCTCTGCAGGAAAGTAGAAAATAACTTCTTTTTTATCTCACATGAATTGTTCCTGTAGCAAGGAGACTGCCGAAATCATTCTTTTCATCATTCTTCAGAAAAATGTCAGGGTCTGAGGAGTGGGTGGCCTCTTGAACTGGAAGCCCTGTAGCGCAGTGGAAAGCAGAGTGGAGCTGAGGACGGAGTCTGACGCTCGGGTCCCAGCCGAGGGAGTGAGCTCACTTCGAGAAGGCCATCGATAACAGCGAGGGAGATGTACCAGATGATCTCCAAGATCTTACAGTCTGGTTTTGACCTCTCTCTGTACGTCACTTTTTTTTTCCTTTGCTGTTCTGCTTGTGGGATGGAAGTGAGAGGAGGCAGTCTACAGTTCTGATGGCAAGCTTTCAATTAATTCTGTTTGTTAGCCTCATACCTCACCTCAATCATCCACTCTTATCTGATTCTACAAGTTCCCAATCTTTCCAGGTTTTCAGCCACTGGGCTCCTTTCTGGGCTTTTTTTTTTTTTCCTTCTGTGACCATCTAAGTGATGACGTCCATTCCTCTTTTACATTTTCTCCATCTCCTCAAAAGAGTTTCCAGAATTGTAATGAGAGCTCTCATTCAGATGTAGGCCTGAATTCTTCATTCTCTTTTTTCTGTTGTTTTAGGTTTTATTATCACTATTAGACCTTTCCAGTGATTTCAGGGCCATTTCTGGAAAGAAAGGAGGTAAATATACGAGGGGTACACAGTGTCGTAGCCTTGGGAATGTAAGTGGGTAGTGGAGAATATCAATATAAATTGGGGAGAAAGGCAAATAACGTCACTGGAATTTTCCAAAGGAAATATGTCTGAGGAGGGGCCCATGGCTGGCTGGAAAGGTGTCAAAAAGATAAAGGGGAGTTTTGAGGAACTACAGCCTATGTGTGACCTTTTTTGTATATACTGTGAATAGCTGGATGAGACAGTAAGGTTATTCATTAACTCAATAGGCATTTAGTGGCAGCCTATTCTGTGTAAGCTTCATCCAGGCTGCTAATGCTATGAAGAACAATGTCTACATCTTCTGTCCTGCATTTGCTCCTGACATTGAGGTAGAGTCAGAGGCTTAAACAAACAGAATAGAAATACAGCACAGTAAGTGGTAAAGAAAAGGCATCAAAACTTAGAGGTAACTAATTGCCCAAACTGAAAGGGAACATCAGGTAACACATATTCTGGTTAATATTTTATAGAGTGGATGATAATTATTTTAAAACTAATCAGGTGTTTAAAAATATTTATTAGAGAGTGGTTTCTATGATACATCCAATCTAAGAAAAACATATGGCACATCATTCCAAGAATGTTGTTTCGAGTGCTAATCATAAAGTGAACAAAATGTGAAGCTTTCTAAGGGAGAGTTAATTATGATTGGGATCCATTCCTATTTTGGAAAATACAGTGAAAAAAAGGCAGTGGCGCATTATTCCACACTGACTGTAATAGCTCCAGGCATGGATAGATCCTTATTAGGAGATGCATCTTAACAGAAATATGATGCCTTGCGGGGGCCAGGGGTGAGAGAGCTCAGGTGCCCCTTGGTTTAGAGGGGAACATGTGTTTTTCAAAGGGTAGACTCTCCTAAAGTATTCCCAAAGAGATCATAACTACTTATACCCAGGCTTTGAAATAATAGGGGCTGCAGACTGTGCCTATCAGTAGACAAGATCTCCTGGGAGGAAGAGATAGCTGAGTAAAGCATGCCGTAATTACTAACCTTGGGATTTCTCTCCCTCTTACCACCCCATTATCTACTTGTACAATTTTCCTTATCCTGTAATTGAAGAGGGGCCACAGAGGGCCATGCGCACGTACGTCTCCCATTTTCTTCAAACCCCTAACAATGATCAGGAGGATGAAGCCATGAAACAGGAAACATTTACTTCCAGGCACTTCATTCATTTCTAATAAGGAATTGTTACCAGGCACAAGTCATGCTGTTATTAATTTCAAATTAAAACTCAGACTATGTGTGACCTGTTTACATGAGCCATTTTCCAATTCATTTATTTGGGCTTTAATTATGACTGATTGCTCAATTCTTCTTGGAACAGCAATGGTGTGATTTAATTTTAGTTGAAGCCTTTTACAATAATAACTAGGGAATCTTCTCCACATAAATGTATATGAATCTTATTTTTAACTTTTCGCATTAAGATAACAGACTTGGGCACCTGATGCATTGTGGAAAATAATTTGTCTTTATTCTGTGACTATGTCTAGGCAGCTCCAACAAATTGAACTTTGTTTCATTTTTTAAAAGCAAGAAACAAATCATCCATGAGCTGCTTCTTAATGTCAGTACTTAATTATTTGCCATTATGTGTGTGCACATATCCATATATATGTACACACAGTCACATATATAAACATATCAAGAGACTAGAAGTAAAGCATTCCTTGAAAACAAAATTTTTAAAAAGCCTTGTCAAGGTCAGTGTCCCAGCCCCATTCTGATACACCAGACTCTACCTTTATTTTGCATATTGAAACTAAAAAAGAAACCTCATTGGGTTTTTTTTTTATTATTATGTTAAAAGGTTCAACCTTTTTATTTGATATTGTGTTCTATTTAAGCTCATCTTTCATCATCTGACAGAAATCCATTTTAAATATTGTTTGGAAGTCAGATTTCTGAAGCTCTCCACTGTTACTAGACTTTATTTTTGTGTGTGTGATGTACTGCCCAAAATTGTCTATTGATATGAAGCAGGCTGCGGAACGATTTTTCAGCTTTGATCATGGGAATGAATCGATTTTTAACAAGCCCTTGTAGGGCAGCGGTGGCTGATGTTGTGTGTCTAACAACTTCATTGAAGGGCTGCATTTGATTTGCTGTTGCTATGTGCTCTCTTTCTGCAAGCGTGTCTGTGAAGACTTCACCCACTGAAGGTCTTTTATGGGGTTAGAGAATGCTGTTAAATGTTATTTACTGATTAAAAAATAATCACAGGCAGTCATTAAACAGAATCATCAATTTGCCATTAGCGTTACTTGTTGGCTTTGAAAATGCGAGTGAAACTCAAAACTAGCTTTCCCACTGATCGAGCTGATTAAAATAAAAAGATATTTGTTCACTTTGAATGTGCAAGGTTAGTGGCGGAATCTATCATGGTGTTACTTTTTCTCCATCCTTATTATGTTTTGTGTTCAGCCAGTAGGCTAGATTAGAAGGCATTGTTGTCTTCACAGAAGAACTATGCAATCGGAAGTCTCCAGAACTGTCAGCACCCTAACATAATTGGAAACATAAAATCATAACACCACTGATTACTTACGTCTCAGTTGCAAGCTACATTGGACCAGTATGCTAAGCCGGACAATTAGCTATTGTTACTGGCTTCCTAAAAATAGCAATCTAGCTTTTAAATCAGCAATAGAATTGTCAGCCCCTTTTCCTCTAATTTTTATTTGATTTCACAATCAGTTAAAAGCCAAACTGGGTGAAATGTCAATAAAGACAAAGTCTATTTATTTTTTAAAAAATCTCAAGTAATATTACTGCAAGTTTTATTCAAAGTATTTTATTCTGATTTGTCCTTTAATCTCTGTTAAATTAATGCATTAGGGGAAGTATGTGTATGAGTGTGCACATGTAGTATTAGCACTTTGGAGCATAGAAAGGGTATGTTTTTCTAAAAAAAGGTTTTAACCCAGTAGTCGGGTATCTTAGTGTTATCCTTTACTTGTTGGATTCCACTAAGATTGTAATGTTCTTTCTATTTCTTGCCAGAATAACCCCAGAATATTCATGACTTCCTCCCTTCATTTAAAAATATAGTTGAGCTTTTTTCATTAACCCTGAGATTTTTATCTTGACCGAAGATTGACAGTTTTAAGAGCATTTTTGACATCTGTGACTGTCCAGAATAGAGTGGAATCAATGATTAAACTGGGTAAATCCAGGAAAACCAACCTGACAGAGAAAAGGAAAAATTATATTTCTGGTTTTAGAAAAAAAGTCAAACTAAAATAATTGCATTTGTCCTTAGCCCACTTTCCTGATAGCTTATCGCCACTTTAACGTCATGGAAGGATTCAGATCAGAGAGGAAACGTTCTGCAGTTTTACAAGCATAATCGTGTCATTGATTAGTATTAAAATTCACTCTCCTATTGAAATAGTTTGAGTAACTGCTGACTGGTGCAGCTCAGTTGGTTGTGTTACTGAACAGCAACTGAGGTCCTGCTACCCGCCGCCACCCTCCAGGCAAAATTCCAGAGGTGAAGGCTTGGTGATACAGGAAAGGAATCTTTATTCCAAAGCTTCACAATTTTGAAATAACAACTTCCCACATGCATTAGTCATTTAAGTCCGTCAATTAAGGCTAAACTCTTTGATACGTGAGTTCTATCATTCCCCCTGTTACTTTTAATTATCTTATTTTTTTAGGGTTAGTTTACAAACTAAAGCAACGTAAGATACAAAAGCTACACAATTTTGGAAGAAAGGCGGGTTTCTGGCTCAGAGGTCACTCCCTCTAGAACACCGAAAAAAGAATACCCCTGCCACATTCTACCAGGCCAGCCTGGTCCTAAATTGCACCTGGAGTTTCTTCCCATCCAAAATATTGTCCTTTGGGAAATGAAGGCAGCTGCAGCGTGATCATCCAGGCATCCTGGAGGAAGAGAGGCCGAGAGTGCTTCTTTTATACCAAATCTTCCCGCCATAATTCCATGCACTTTGGAGGCATTCAGTTTCTCAGGCAGTCCTGTCCTAGGGTGTTAACCATTGCCTTGGGCATCCTCCTCCTACGGCCCCTCCTTACTCCTTCCCAGTGATCTGATCAGATCTCTCTGTATCAGTTGGTCGTCATTCCACAAAGCTGAAGGCTGAAGGTTCAATTCCCAGTCAGGGCACAGGTCTGGGTTGCGGGTTAGGTCCCCAGTTGGGGTGTGTTGAGAGGCAACCACACATTGATGTTTCTGTCCCTCTCTTTGTCCTTCCCTTCCCCTTTCCCTAAAAAATAAATGAATAACATTAAAAAAATAGTTTGAGTTACAACAAAATCTGGGAAGAAACTGGGATCGTGATAAACTGAGTTTTGTTTTACAAAGTATGAATGGGAACCATAATGGAGAAATTGCTTATAACTCCATACTTACCATTTTCTTTCTTGTCTTCTTTATGTTTGCTTTTTGTTTTGTGTGTTAAATTGACCAGAATGAGCCAAAAACCCTGGGTTTTTCCATTTACTTTACGATGAACTACTAAATGTGGTAGGTGCATAAAACACAATTTGTTAATATTTTTCTGGTCAGCTCGCATTATAGCCTCCGTTAATAAGACTGAGCAAAAGAAACGATTCAGTGAGTTTCTGTGTTTATTCTGTTCCTTTGGGTGGCCTTTGGGTTTCTGTATTCTTTTAGGAATACATTTATATTTTATTCCTAAACATGTAAATATGGAGCAAAATTTAGGGACTTGTCAAGAGACATGAAGTGGGCTGCTTGTTTTTATCTGTTTATTCCTCAAGTTAGCAGAGCATGAAAGATTCTCTACAGGCTGGCTCAAGCTCACCTTTTTTGAATGAAACTTTACTCAGACCCAGAACCATGAATCTATGATGATTGCCTGCACAGTTATTAATTATATGAGAGCCCTTTATTATGATGTGTTGTTCTTTTATTTCACCAAATCACAGACGCTTCGTGATTCACCATTTACCATTTTTATCACATCTTAGAGCAAAATTGGACATTTCCTTTAAGTCTTTTCATTCCCTTTGTTCTTCTTTGGGAGAGAGCAAAATTCTTTGTCCCACTTGCCATATGTTTGAAGACCATCTTTTCTTGAATAATTTTCTAAAAAAACACCCAGCATTTCTATCACTTTTCTAAAATGGCAATTCTCTCTTCCTTTCTGAAAGCACATTGGAATAAAAGATACCCGACAGCAGATTAGGAAAGTGACATATATTTTACTTCCTTTAAGATGAAACCTTCTAAAACATATTTACTTACCATGGGCAGTGACAGCCTGTCCAGCAAAAGTAATTGATATCTTTCCTGGTTATTCTAGAAAGGGAAAAACAAAACAAGAAAAACCTTACTCATACCTTCAGATAAGAAGAAGATGGAAGAAAATGGATTGTCATGAAATCAAGGTGTTCTTTTGGGCACATCCAGCCACTAACACATTCCTATATAGTTGTAGGAACATTTTGCCTCACTGGGGTTAATAATCAGTCTGGGTGTGCAGTTTTTAAATATTTTTTTCCAGGAAAACATGCATATGCCTTTGAGGTAGGATGAAAAATATTTGAAAATAAGCAAATTTTTGCATTACTATCCCTGCAATGTCACCCCAATTCAATATAGTGCAACTATAGTCATTCAGATTAATATGCATAAAAGTCTTTTCTAAATGAAAGCTCATTTGCTTTTGAATGAGATTTGGACTGGGGTGCTGGTCCCAGTATTTACAAGCAAAATGAACATAAGGGAGTCTGTCACACCTTTTGGAGTTTGTACTTTTGACAAATGTAAAATAGATATGGCTGTAGCACCTGCTTCATGGAGTTATTTGTTGTGAGGCTTATCTGCAGTCATGTAAATATTACGTATTATTATGAGATATCTTCAAAGAAACATGGTCTTGACATTTATTTGTACGACATGCAAAGATGAAATACACACACACACACACACACACACACACACACACACGTACACATACAGATCGGGACCCAAAAAACCTGGAATTTATTTTTTAAAAAATCGTGTATTTATTCTTGCATGTTTAAACTTCAGTCACCTTCAAAGTGCTCTCTATTTGATGAAATACACACATTGAGACTACTCAAAACAATTTTTGAACTCGTAGATTTTGATCCTTTTTAGTGCTTCTGCCATTTTTTGTTTCATCTCTTCCACCTCAGCCAAAGATTTCCCTTTGAGGATATTTTTCACAGAGGGAAACAAACAAAAAAAGATGCTCAGGGCAAGATTGAGTGGTAGGGAGGGTGGAACATGGGGGTCATGCCATTTTCGGTAAAAAACTGCTGAACACTCAGCATGGTGTGGGCAGGTGTGCTTGTAAATCACTCATCATGAAATAGGCAAACACATCAAAAGAGTCTTCAGAAAAAACCAAAAAAATCACTGAAACCAAATGCAGCCTCTCACAACACCACCAGCTGGTACACTGATACAGATGGGTTCCTAGAACACTCACCTAGTGGGGAATATCTGTTTTACAAGGGGCACCCCTCCAGAAGTTAATTCTGTTTTTTTGGGGATTCCCCCCCAAAATTATCTTTTCCTGAGACAGGGTCTTTCTGTTCTGCTTTAAGAAACAAATAAAACTTCCTTGGTTTTTTTCAAAGGGCCATAGACAAGGATGTCCAAGTTGTTCTTTTAAGCACCACAAAAACTCTCAAAGGAATATTTATAAGACTAATTTCTTAAAGATTTTGTTATAAATCTTTTCTTCTTAGCACTTCTGTCTCGATCAGACTGCCATCTGCAGAGATATTAATATATATGTTTTCTTGGCTTTTGAAATGCAGGCACAGGTCAATGTTGCTCATTTTAAAACTTGGTAGAGTGAGGTTATTCACTATTCTAGGAGCTACAATAAATCTATGGCAAACCTAGAGGTTCGGAACTGAGCTACCCTGCTAAACTCCATACTTTCTAAGCACTCTGGAATATCCTTGTTTCTATTAAAGCATCCTGCTCTGTATAAATCAGTATGTACAAACGCCATCTGATCAGAGTGTGGTTGTGAGGCATCTGTAGAAGTCATGCTTTGTTGACCTAATGAAAGCTCTGTCTTCAGAGAAGTAGAAAATTAGTTATTTCTGTAGGTTATAAAGTTCTAAGCCATTGCTTGCCACCTGGGTGCATTAATCTCATTATATTGGTTGTTTTCATAGCTAAGGAATGGCTTGTCAGACTGCTAACTGTCCATGTCACTTCTCCAAGCCATTAGGTAATAAATTGGATATAATGTGTAATTTCTCAGGGTTTTTGTTATAATGAAAAATATTATGTTAAATCCCATGCACTCAAATGTTCTTCAGCAATATCATACAGGGCGGGGCAAAAGGTTTACAGTTATGAATACATGAAACAGTTTATTCTTTATTAGTAGTAATTATTATATTATTTTTTACATGAACAACTATAGACCTACTTTTTTCACACCCTGTATAATCTCATGTTTTCTGACCTGTGAAAACTGCAAAAACCCCAGTTTCAGGAGACACTCCCTTTTACTAGTAGGGTTATCAGTTTTCTTCACTTAAGAACGTTTGACTTTGGGAAATCATATACAGGATATTGGATAAGATGTACATTTATTTAATCTGCCCTTGAGACCTTTAACACCTAAATAATATTCCAATTTTTTATGAATCCTGAGAGATCAGGAATTTTGCTTGAATTTTGCTTAAATTTTAGGTTATCATGTTAAGTTTTTGATGGATATCACAATCTTGAAGTTTAGTATTATAAATCATAAACAAATTAATTCAAGCATTGAATATTCACATTTTAAGATACAATGTATTTAAATGTTTCATATTTTTGAGCATGTTACTATCTCTAAAACACATTATTATATTATTTCACTTATTTTTCATTATGATTTGTCTCATTTTGGAAGTTGTACTGTTTGCCTCCTTTGTGAATTGAAGAGATTTAAGTGAGGAGTTTGACTTGGCCAAGGAAAGGTCATATTGCTCGTTCAGGACAAAAACAAAGGCCAGAGCACAGACATAGCTGAATATCTTCCCCACTATGATACACCGGACGTCATACATAGTTTCTATTATTAGAGGAGTATTTTGTGCAATATGTAAAGCTTCCTTTTTCAATAATTATGGCTCTTTATTACTTTCTGATAGCGTGAATCGATCATGCCACTGAAGAATTTTGCAATAATGTCTCTTAGGAGCCCTCTGCCAAATTTTCAGATTGGAGTCTGCCCTGTTGCAGGGACAGCTGTCCTGTTCTACTGCATGGAAAAAAAAAACAAAAACGTGAATGCGGACTTCCGGAACATCAGCAGCAACAACAACTTTCCATTGAAATCTTAGATGACTATATGCAAAAATAATGCTATTTTATGACTTAGACCAGAGCAAATTCTGAAGCATTTCCCATATTACCAGTTGAAATTCCCGGCATTCCTTTTTTTCTCTCCCTTAGAACAAGGTAATTTCTACCATTGCAGATTCTCAAAGTAAGTTATAGCTGAAAAAGCCACACCGTTTCCAATCAAAACATCACCAGCCTTTTGCATCCCCCTTGTTTTGGTTGCGAAGCAAAGAAGAGAAACTGTGTCCCCAGTGGAGAGGCCACAAGGAAGGCTTTATTGGAGAAGGCAAAGTTAAAACGATGCCAACAGGCAGATGGAACCCGAGCCTGAATAAGACAGTTCTGAGCCAGGCCTCTTGCTGTGGCTTTAATGCTTTAATATAGCCTGGGTGTGCCCTGATTTCACTGTCTTTATTATCCGGATTCCAGTTATTTATGAATTGAATTCCCATGTAGTTATCTTGCTGTTATTGTAAAATGCCACATGATATTTTGCGCTAAGTCAATAAATGCCTTGTGCCACCACTGTATTTACTTTGGGTCTGTAATCTCTCTGCTTTACCCTTTCCCTGACATTTTCCAAGTCTCTCCCTGCAAATCAGCTGGCCACGAAGCAGCTTCCTTTCAGCAATTGACAGTCTGCTGCTACAGGCCTAACCACCAATTCACACCCCAGGGGACTGTCCGCCCCAGGAAGAGATTTGCTATCAGCTGGCTGACACTTCGGTTATTTAAAACATTACTCCTAGGATTTGGACTTCTTGCAGGTAATTCTTACAGAAACATGATAAAAATATTGGTTGTCTGAAGCTTAAGCTTAAAAATAAGGACAAGCGATAAAGCAGGATCATTTGAATAGGAGAAATAGAGGGGATTTCAAGAGGTCATGGGATAAATTTTCTAATTCAGAGACTTTCAAACTCTTTTAAACAATATCCACAATAAGAAATGTCATTTACAATGTGAATTACAGTCATATACATGTTGTAACTGAAACCAAAGTTTTATAAAACAATTCTTATCCTTCTTACACTGAATTGTCAAAGAATAAATTTTTAAGTTAAAAACAAGATTTTCGTAAAAAATAAAATAAGCCTGTCAAAAATTTTATTCAACTTATTAATTAATAAGAGGACCAATAAGACATTGAGATTGGTTCAAAGATCATTTGAGGAGCTTGGTATTTATATGAAATGTAATAAAAAAGGTGTTAAGATCGCTAGGTTAGACACAAAATGGTTAATGTGCTATAGTAAAATCAGTTATAACCTTAGGGTTATCTTTTCTACTGTAGAGAAATTATTTATGCCATAAGTAGGTCATGACTCAGTTTAAATAGTACTACTCCAATGTACAAATGGAGCACCCCAAAACACTGCCAGACAAAGACAAGTTTCTCTCTGTTTTAGGGATAAAATGCTCACGAGGCAGAGGAGGAGGAGGAGGAGGAAGAGGAGGGAGAGGAGAGGAGAAGGAAGAATCTCAGCTATCTGTCTTCAGGGACCTCAGCATTCTATAAAGTGATATGACTTTCTATAAAAGTCGTAATTCTTTTCTCTCACAAAGCACAGATTATGTTGTAATTTAGGCTCTTGTCCTCCTGATTAGAGTAGAATTTAAATTTTGTCTAGTTTTTATAGCTATGGGGGAAGGTGATTAGTTATCAGGAACCACTGTCTCAGTTTACAGATTAGGAAACTGATTTCAGAAACTAAGATGATCTGCTCCACCACCCTGACTGAGTCCATATGGCAGCCCCAGGGTGGGGCCATGGCAAGAGGGAGGCCCTAGACTCAAAAGGATGTAAGGCTTATTGTGAGTGACGGTCACCAGATAGGAGACCCCAAGCAAAATATGGTCCGAGTTGCTGTATTTCTAAAACAGAGACAGAGCTGTCAAAAGAATGAAAAGATAGAAAACATGTGGATGTCTTTGTAAAGCTAAAAAGCTCTTTGAAAATGCAAAGTAGCTTTACCTATTCCAGTCACTTTATCATGTTTATTTTCCATCCTTGGATGCCTTGTAACATTTAAGATGTAAATGCACATATTTAGAAATAATTGAGATCATGGGTCCAAGGTTCCCTCCCTGAGTCTAGTGAGTTTTTGTAAATGCTTTCTCTCTTCTACAGACAGTTCTATAGTAAAATATTTAAAGATGTGATAGTTGTTATTGCTAACATATCATCACTGTAAAATGCTCTAAAATTTTCAAATTAAAGAGTACCATTTTGATAAAATGTACTATTATTACATAAGACTCTCCACCTATAGAGCCTTCTAATTATGCTTTTCATGCATAAAAAAATGCAACTAGAAAAACTGATAAATGGCCAACAGCTACTTCCCTGCTGATTATACAAAATTTCATTATAGTAGAACATTTAACAATTTAATTCTAAGCTCTCCCAGGAATAGTCCATAAAATGTTTTGCTTAGCTCTCTCTTTAAGCTCTGAATTTTTGGCTTGGATAAAAGATATGCTGGGCCTTTGCCATAAGCAAAGTTAAGTTAGTAAATTACAAGAGGTGAGCCTGAAGATGACAGGTAACGACAGAAGAAATAAACAAAATCAAAACATACTCAGTTGTTTTCTTCTCTCCTCATTCTCGCATGATAGTTGTTGAAATGGAAATGAGGCAGCTTCACTGCAAAGGCTACGCTCCTGATTCCTAAGCTATAAGTTTAAAATTCCCTATAAATTCTATTTTTAAAAAAACGTTCTAAGTGTGTTTATGCCTTTTACAAAGTGTTTCAGACAGTTGCAATAACGAGACTCTTGAGTTTTCTCTTTTTCAGTTCCTTCTTCCACCTCTACCTGTTTCCCTGCTTCTTCTGGTTACTTTAGGGGGCCAGGGGTGTGGGTGGGAGGGAGCTTCTTTTAGGCACTGATGCATCTGTTGTACTTACTGCTCCAACACTGGACTGGGAGACCCTCCCGTTTTATTGCAGCAGAGCAGGCAGAGATAGGTCCTGCTGGAATCGCTGCAGGCAAGCGAGTGGCGCCAGAGCTTGCGGAGGCAGAGCCTTCGTCGGAGAACCCGCGACCTAGAGAACCAGCCACCTGGATGGCCTCAGGGAGGTGTTTATTCACAACCCTGAAGCACGGGTCCAAAAGCCTCATATACCACTGTAATCCCATGAGTCTTCCTTTGCTTTCTCCATTATTGGACTTAAATCAACGCTTCGCACACCATTTCCTATTGCCGATTTTTAGGATCTAATTCTCTTCCTTTCCGAGGTCGTTGGTCGAAGATTAGTTATCTCCTATATACCTGGAAATACTTCCTTCTTTCATTCCTACCAAGATATTCTGACCTCCTGCTCTCAACCCCTTCTTAGGCATACCCCTCCTCTCCTGTTTGCCCTGTGCCCAGTCACGGCACACAGAGCAGGCTTTCCTGCCCATTCAGATGGAAGCCTTTTGGTGTCAAGGTGATCCTAGGGTTGAAGTCAGTCTAACCTGTGCTTATACACTGGCGCTTACCAGCTGCATGACCTTGCAGGGGAGGAAAAAAATACTTTCTTCTGCCTTCTTAGGCTGAGTATCAAGGGTCCTATGAGTTAAACTGACAAAGGAAAGATTAGCAAATAAATGGTTTATTACACATGCATAGGGAGGCATGATATGTACAACCCATAGACATGATGTAAGAGGTGGGGGGGGTGATGGGATGAGGTACAGGGCAGAGGGGAAAAGGGGGCGGAAAAAATGGAACCACTGTAATAACATAATCAATAAAATATACAAAAAAACAAATGGGACTTATACAAATATCAAATCATTATGTTGTATACCTGAAACTAAGATAATGTTGTATGTCAATTATACCTCAATAAAGAAAAGGAAAGAAAGTGAAAATTTACAATAAAAAAAAATCTTTGAATGGGACAAAGAAAAAAGAAAAATAGTGAAGACTCAAAGAAGTAACTGGGACCTGTGGCTTACATATGCTATTTCAACAAAGAACAATAACTTTGTGGAAAAGTTCCAAAACAAAGGAAAAGAGATTTAGGGTTTTAGGGGTGGCAAACAGTGGGGAGATAAACATATGAGAAAACTACTGGAAAGTAACAGTTATCTACCAAGGTTTGTTATGTTGATACTGTTATATAGATACCCTAAAGTGTCATCATTGGGCTGATAAGAGTCTACAGTCATCTCCAGTGTAGGCAGATAGTGGGGAGAGTAAAGGAAAGAGCTTTTTGTGAGTTCGCTGTTTCTTATTTGCCTTCAGCTCAAAATAATCCTCTGCCAAAGTTGTATATTTTATGGTGGTGTATTCTGATCCCCTTCAACCCCAACAAGGTTACTCATTTCTAGGAGCCTCAGTAATATACTCTATTAAAAAAAAAAGTAAAACCTTATATAATTGTGGGAATGAATACCCCTTACAGCTGCCATCCCAAGGCTCTCCTCCCTTTTCAGTGTCTCTGTGCAAAGGGGCAAATGTCTTCTCTACTCCCCGCGTTTCTGAATTTACTCTTCATTTTCCTTCATCCGGTCTATTTTTTTCCCCTCATGGATTAACTTATCCTTCTGGTGGGAAGAAAGAAGATGCTCAAGAATGATAAAGATAATGAAGTGCTAAGAGACTGAGGATTTTTAAATGTTTATCATTTTGGTCCTACCCCATAAACACATAGGAGCCATATTGTACCCTTTACCTATAGCACCCTCTTTATCTCTGGTTCATCTCTATTTGCAATAGTGCAGTTCTATGAGTCTTTGAAGACCCAACCTAGATTTTATATAAGAACCATAGTTGGAAATAACTTTTCTCACCCCAAACATCCATGGATTTTTTTTTTAATGTTATTTGTTTATTTATTTTTATTGTCCTCACCACTTTTCACAGTTTAGGATAGGTGTGTGTATCAAGTTTCTTGTTTAATTGACCACTAGGACAACATCTTTCTTAGTGTTTTACAACATGAGAATTAGAAAGATAACTGTATGTAAGTGACTGACTTCAAGTATAGCAATATTACTTTTAATTAATAATTATGGTCGGTCAACCTCCATGTACTATTACTATTCTACCAACACTAAAGGTTGTAGAAGAAGAAAACACACTGAGAGATTAATTAATTCTTTGGGCCCATGTTGATTCTCTACTTGCTACTTAGGTTGCCCCTTGTGTGAATAATTTAGTGGGTGCAAGAGACTGAGAGATGATTATTTTCCTTAGATGTTTTCATGGATTCACTGCTTGATAGCAATTCTGAAAACTTCTAATTTAGGCCGAATTCAAATCAGGAACCGTAGGGAAAGCTGCTGTACCATGATACCACTGCTAAATTTGTGAATCCCCCTTCACCTTCCAATTTGGAAGTTTCAAATGAAGGAGTTTTTTGTTTTGTTTTGTTTTGTTTTTATTTAGTTATTTTTTTACAATTTCACACACACTGTTAAAGCCAACCATCAAAATCCAACCTTTTCTTGAAGTTTTAGAAATTAAATCAAAGGAAGTCAGTGACTGATTTAATTTCAGCTGAATTTCCCTGTAGGAGGGCTGAGGAGAGTTGTTAACATCAGTTGATGAGAATGAATTCATGATAATCTATGGTTTAAAGCTAGAAAAATTTACCCATTTATGGCAAATGGGTCTTGTGTTAAAATTCAACACTTTACTATAGATCACTGCTTTATTTCAAGACTGTTGGTGAATTGCCTTTTGCAAAATACAAAGAGCACATATGTACATTTTACTTCTTTAACAACCAAGAATAGTATAGGAAAGGGAGAAGCCAAAGAACTTACACATGCAACCCATGGACATGAACTAAAGGGGGAGATTGCTGGAGAGAAGGGGGATACAGGGGGCAGAGGGAAAAAAATGGGACAACTGTAACAGCATAATCAATAAAATATACTTAAAGAAATGACCAAAAAGACAGTGTACCCTATATTTAAGGAGAAGTGAGTTATGGTTGGTGACAAAATAGATATATATTCTTGAGATTAAACTATGTTTCAGTTATCTAGAAGATTAGCTAATAATTGCATTTGTGTCACTATAATTGATTCCATTTGAAAATTGTAATTTTGTAAACAAAACTCACTTGCTCCTTTCTTGAACCATTGCTTTTGTACAATTAAATTCATATGTATGCCTCAAAGGGAAAAAATAGAAAGCATGTCTTTCTTAAAATGTCTATCTCTGTCTTATCATAAATTTTTTCATTGTGATTATTCTTCTAAAAGAAGGCAAAGCATATGAATGATTTTCCTTCTGACATAAAAAAACTTTGACTTAATTGGTTTTAATAGTTGATTCTGTTTTCTGATTTCAACTCTTTTTCCTGACAAGCTCCTATTTCCTGTTTTCCAACCCGCCTTCCCATCCTGTAGCTTGACAGGAAGACATGAAAAGACTGTTGAAAAATCTGTCTCATGCCTCTAGCACTCTGCATTTTACCTTAACAGTTACTCAATAATTACTTGTTGAATGAGAGCTTAATTTTCCCTTCTATGTAAGACTTGATGTGTGGCAGAAGGCAGTAAATTGGAGGCAGTGGCTTCCACAGACAATTATGAGTATCACAACAGGGCAGCAAACACCAGCGAGCAGGGAGGCACAAGGAAGAAAGGGACGGATACAGGCTGTGCCCGACAGGGAAACCCCATCTAGCCTTCCAGGCTCATTGGATTTGTGGGACCCGTGAGTTCTGAGACTAACCCTTTCTTTGTTCTTATCATCTTATATCTCATTTACCTGACATAAGACCTCGCATGGGGACACAGAAAAATACTATTAATAAACTTACAATTAATACAAACAGAAATACCATTCTGTCAATGCAAAATGGAATTAAATGATTCTCCTTATAATCTCTGAGACACTTTAAGTCATTCCAGAGTGTTTTGAAAGATGACTCTCTTTTGATAGACAATATGTTCATATTAAAAAAAAAGACAGTAAAGCTATCTGGATAATTATTATAGAACGAAACAGCAAAGTTGCCCATCGTTTTATTTTTAATCTTCAGTGCCATAGCAGTGTCTCACACTTTGCAATAAAATATTTCATGATGCAGGCAGAAGGACTTTTAAATTTTCTATTTTGGGAGAAGAAGTAGGATTTCTAATCAGTACAGCACCCTTTAAAGTCACTCAACTGATGCTTGTTTATTTAGGGAGAAAAGGAATGAAGAACATGAAGAGATTTCCTGAGAGAGTTAGAGTGAACAGTGATTAAGCTTAGAACATAGAATTACCATTTATGATTGGTTCAGTTCAATTAATTCCACCTATCTACCCATCCCTTCACTCATTTATTCAATGAAGCATCATTTATTGAAAACTCTATTTTGTGTTAGGCTCTGTGCAAAGTCCTGGAGACCCAAGGATCAAAGACACCATCGGAGAATCCATTGTCCGGTGGTGAAGATGAAGCTGTGGTTATAGTAGCCAAGCTCGGTACCCTAGGGAGCCGGAGAACTGGAAGCACACAGGGCAGGCAAGGGGTGCGGGCTGAAAGTCACAAGTTACATGACAACCACGTGGAAGGCAAGAGGATGGGGTGCCAAACAGTGGCAAAAACACAGTCCTCACTAAAGTTGAAAATGTTCTCTGCCCTCAGGGAGCTAACAATTCTTATTTCCCTTAGTTTTAATGCATATCTTATAGGCAATCAGCATTGAAGATAGTGTTAGCTCTGATGGCTTAGGTGAAGTTTCTGGTAATAAATTTAGGTATGTAATCCCAGGTCTCCAATTACTTCTAAGATCCCTAACTTTCGTACTTCCATTTACTCTGCTAAAGGATATCATCACTACCGTGATTTTTGAGTTTTGTGAAGTGCTATATTCAAAAGTCACCTAGAAGTACAGCAAGAAAATCCAACCAACTGATGTTAAATTTGGTGACTGTGACATGTTCACAAAGTTTTCAATATTATCTATGAAATACTGTAAACCTGCTTGTCCCAAGAAAACTTTTGCATTACTGTTTTAATTAAATCTCCCAAACCAAACAGGTTTCTGCAGGATATAATCCGTCTATTCAGGTGTGAAAGGCTGGAACCTATTTGCATATTCACAACCCTGATAGGATACAATAAATTTATTTCTGAGTTGTCTGGGTTCTGCAGATACTGCAATTACTACTGTATATTGAAGCATCCTCCTAAAAGACTAATTTAGGGCAGTTCTAAAAAATACTGGAAATGTGAAAATAGAGTGTAAACTCATGGGGCGAAGAGAGTGTTTTAATTTTGGTTCTTTTTACTGCTTTGAAAGTGCTGTGTGGGCCTAAAGCTCCTTATAGATATGTAAATAAAAGTGGAATAATTAACTGAACTAGAATAAAGACAAGAGACTCTTGCTTATAAAAGGACTTTTATGAAAGAAGAAATAACCAGATTTTAGAAGATGCAGCCATTGGGAAAGAACGTTCTGGAGTATATAAATCTAGTTTTATTTTCTTAGACTCATCACAATCGGAACACTATTTGCTTAAAGTTCAGCAATGATTGTGGAGCTAGAAGCAGACCAGTAATTCAATACATGGCAAGTAGAGTAATTATAGCTCAGAGTTACCTTTTCAGTCACTCATGGTGGGGAAATGGCAAGACACTAAGGAAGGGGAAGGAACGGAGAAGTGGAAGTTAGAGAGGGATGAAAAAGACACATGCCTGAGTTTAGTGTATTTGAGGGGACTGCCCTGTGCACGCTGACTCTCAGAGGAAAAGTGGTGGGAATTTCTTTAAAAGTAAAAACTATGACAGTGTTAAAGGCAAAGCACAGATATAACCGTGATGATGAAAAGAGGGGTAAGAAAAACATAGGTGGCTGCCATCTGTAAAGCGTAGCCTGTTTTTAAGATCTGAAATGCAAAAAGCAATTATCTGCTGAATAGAACAAGGGCAGATCAGCAAGGACGAGAGGAAGGGAACATCAGAAGCCTGCAGGGCGGTCAGAGAGGCCAGGACACAAAATGAGTTCCAATTAGAGCAGGTCACAAAGGAGAAGGAACAAGCCTTTCATAACACATTTGAAACAAGAACAAGGCGAAGGGAAGTACCGGCTCCCCAGTTAATAAGGAGGGAAAACAAATAACATGACACAGAGAAAGCTTTGGTTTTATAGCTATTTATTTTTAGATCGTGACCAAGAAAGAAAGCATCTGTAATAAAAGTCTAAATACAACCCACAAATAGAATCTCAGAGACAGTTATTAAAGGAAATATCAAGCAATTAAAATGTTACTGATTTTAGCTAAATGCAATAGATTACCTGTAGTAATCAGTGAGATGGAAAAGAATATTATTTTTAAAGCCTTTTTTTTTTTTTTTGCTGAGTTATAAGGACTTGGACAAAATTTTACAAACAACTCAGAGTTTTGAGAAACCTTTTGGGAGAGATCGCTCAATATTATCAAATAGCTGGAGATGAAATTATTGTAACAGATTTTTAATTGGAGGAGGTGTCAAAAATATGTACCTTTAATCAAATTGTTTTTCATTCTAAGGAAGGAACCTGATCAGTTTTTTCCCCCAAATCAAACATTCCTGTCTTAATTAGTAATAAACCTAGCCTTATCATTAGAAAATTAGGTGAACTAACTGAGTTTTTTTCTACAAAATTACTATGCTTTAGGCTAAATGGGAAATGTGTCCTGTTTATGTTTTCTTTATAGTATCTTCCATTAATACAGTGCATGGGCTAAGCCTAGTGATAATGTTTTATATTCACAAATATAAGAATATCTAAAAATGGTATGATGGATAGATGGTCCCCAGTCCCTACAGAATTAAAGAATTTCATTAAATATTAAGCCTCTCTTGTGGATGTTTAACCAGTTTATTGAGCAGCTGAACTCATTAGAATAGTAATATGAAATGATTTTGTTTTTCTAGTCTTCTCCTTCAAGCACACTTTTGTGTCTCCCTTTATAGCCTTCTTAATTGGGAGAGGTAGAAGAATGTGGTGATTAATAGTGAGGATCTGAACTACCTGGTTCCAGCACACGCTACTTGTGTGACATGGGGAAAGGTACTTAACTTTTCATGCATCAGTTTCCACATCTGTAAAGTGGGAGTGATAATAGTACTTCATCGGATTATTGTGAGGCTACACTGAATCACTCTGTTTAAATCTCAGTGACTCGTTCATAGCAAACTCGCAATAAATGTGACTACGGGATTCTCAGCCAAATCCCATATCCTCCCAGTCATGTTTGTCTATTGAAATCTCAATCCCATATTTTTAAAAGTTCTAATCTTACATCTTCTCTTCTATTTAGTGTTGACCCTAGATTTCAGGGAACTGTTTGAAAGAAGAAGGCAATATCTTTCAGTCTTCTTTGAGGTTCTAACTCTTCCAGTATGAGACAAACATTTGGGTTCTGGGGGAAAAGTCAAGTGTTCCCATGACAAAGCCAGACTTGGGCTCCTGCCATGTAGAGGGGATGGCATGGTAGGGGGTAGGAGGAAAACAAGAACTGTTCTGGCAGGAACTCTCACTCGGCTCTCTCCTGGGGTCTCAGGGGAGGTTGCTATGGGAATTCCCAAAGCACACTTACTTCAGGTAGATTCTAGCTCCTCTTTGACATCTTTGACACTCTTTCCTACTTTCCGTACTTCCTGTTAACTGGTGGACCTCATAGCTGGGGTCTCCTCAAAAGGCAGGCCACAGTCCTGGGACAGCGCTGACCAGATAGCCAGGCTGCTGTTTCTGGAGGTCTCTCAGCAGTCACATCATTTCTGTGCAATGTGGTGGGAATGCATTCTGCTCCACCCACCCTCAGCTTATAAAGGTCAGAGGTGACATGCAGCAAAGCTAATGTGACAGCCTTTTAAGAAGCCAAGGTGGTTGGCAGTTCTTTTTAAAACGCAAGACACTCAGTATCTACTTGATTTTAGTTGCGATGCTAGACACCAATTCCAGGGAAGCAGGAAAAGTCCCGTAGCATCTCGTTACACACAGATCTGTTCATTTGAGGCCATGGGCTACTGACTATATAGTCTTTTAACTTTAGAGATTCTCTCAGAGTTCTACCCCCCACCCACCTCCCGCTGTTGCTCAGTCCGAACATCTCTCATTTAGGTACCGCATATCTGATTTATCACTCCCCACCTTAGAATCTCATGGGTGAAACTCATTTTTAATGACATTTTGGGAATTCCCATTAAGAACAAGTGATGCAGAATGAGTTATGTGGGTAATTTCAAAGATTACAGTCTATTACAATTATCCCAGCCCACACATATGTTTCAACTCCATTAAATTTGCTTGAATAGCATGTATTTCAAAACGATATTTATTTATTGGAGGTGTGGCCCAAAGGAATAAGATTGGGGAGGCTCCAGGCACTAGCTCCCCATTCCTATGTCCCTGGTCTCCTCTCACATGCGAGGACTGTGGTTCACTACAATGGAATGGCTCCTCCTGTATTACCGCTCAGCTCTTTCCATTTATTCCCTGCACCTCTAGGAGAGACGGGGCCCCAGGCCATCATATTATTGGTAGAAATGTGACATCACCCGGAGCATCTCAGGAAACAGGACACGGACGTTTCATAATGCTCAGCCCAAAACTTTGTTTGTTCTAGGTAAAGCCAGCTTGTCACCGGCTCCTCTCCTTGGGAGGAACCGTTACACTTGAAGCAGGTGGTTTTATCCCTACTTCACGTTCTTTATCCCAAGATTCATGTGGAGGAAAGGTCTGATGCTGTATCTTATATGAAAGACTATGTTTAATGACTCAGAACTCTTTTAAAAAACATGGCTTTGCATCCTTACTTCCTTTATTTTTATTTATTTTTTTACCAAAGGGAAAATACTCATGAGGAAAAATATCTAATAATAGACTGAAATCTGCTTTAGCTTTTGAATTCTAACTGCCGAGTTTTGGTAACACAAAAGGAAGCTTTAAGGAGACATTGCCATTTCTTCAGATACCTCCCTATTAGCTTTTTATACCAACTATCCTTTGATACTGGGTAGTAGTCCTTTCTCAATTTAAGTCTGGTGTGAGAAAATTGGGCAATAACTCTTTAATCCTGGAGGACTGATTTCATTAAAGATCTTATTATGTATTGATGATTCAGCCTTGCCGTTTTAAGTATGGCTTGGAGATGACATTGATGAAATTGCTCCTGTCATTAGACGTCAGGCCTAACACAGTTACAATTCCCAGAGGTATAGAGGTGCTGAGTCATGTCAAGAAACTCCAGATTAAGAATTAAAATTCTTGGTTTCTAGCAGTTCAGAAAGCCACTCGGTTTCTCTGGACCTCAGCCCAAAACGAAACTCAGTAGTTCTTTTCTGTAACTATTACTTTATTCTGGGGCTCAACCCAAAATTAGTCCTGTATTTTGTTATTTGTAATCCCCAATAAAATGCATAATACTCTAATAATGGTTAATATTTGTTGAGTATTTACAATATGCTAGGCATTGTGTTAAGTACTTCATGTGCCTGATCTCATTTAGTCCGCACATCCCTTCAAGGGAAGGGAAGTAATATTTTATATAAGAAGAAACTGAGTTCTAGAGAAAATAAGCATCTTCCTCAAAGCCCGAATGTTAATAAATGGTAGGAATCCAGATCTTGTTGGCTTCAGAGTGCACATTTTTAAAAAGACTTTATTTACTTATTTTTAGAGAGAGGGGAAGGGAAGAAGAGAGAAACATTGATGCCTGAGAGATACATTGATCGGTTGCCTCTAGCTTGCCCCCTGGTGACCTAGCCCACTACCCAGGCATGTGCCCTGACCAGGAATCGAACCCACAACCTTTCAATTTTCAGGCTGGTGCTCAATCCACTGAGCCACACACACCAACCAGGGACAGAGCGCACATCTTTAAAACAGACCACTAATACTGCTATTAAAACTATTTAGACTATGTTCCTTATTTCTTTATCAATTTGATTATTTATTAGAGAGGGACATGATCACTTTGAAAATTTAAATGACAGGTTTTTCAATCTACATTGCAAAATAGTTCTGGACTGTATTTCTCTGTTAGTTCAATAAATCTTCATTTTAGAGTTGAATGCTGTATCTCATGTCAGAGATCCAGGTTCTCACATACAGCAAGTTATCAACCTCATGGATGACGTTACTTGTTTAATGAATTCAGTTTGCATTCTGTTTTATTCTCCTGTTTTTGCATAGTTGTGTTGTTTCAGTTCTGATGCTGCTGACATTTTCTGTTTTCTACTCTTAATGTCCCAGGATTTGATCCTTTTGTCTTTGTTCCTTGAAGTTCACTCAGTTACCAAACTTAAGTATCTGTCAGTTAACGTTGTTAACAATGATACAAAATTACTGGCTGAAAATGGTACTTACCTGTTGTTAATAAGGCAATATCAAATGGAAAGAAAATTCTAAGAAACTACCAGTTTATCTTTTAAAGAAATTGTTTAATCCTTTTATTTACCTGGAATAAGTGTAGACACTACCATTAATAACATGTGATACCATTCCTTGTAATGCAATCCCACCGTGTGCTGAGTGGTTCATGGGGAATATTCTATCAAAGTTGCCATTACCCTGGGGCTTCTCTTTTTCCTAGTTTTGTTCTTATTCGTGACACAGCGGCAGCTTCATTGCAAGAGGAGAATCAGATAAATCCAGAGTGTTGTAAGCCAATCAGAGAGAAAAAAGAAAAAAGAGGGGAAGAATCATTCTTTTTATGAGCTGACTAGAAACAACGTCCCTTTCTAGCCCTCCCCGAATAGCTGAATGAACCTGAAGTCTTGGGGTCACACAGAGTAGGTCTGGGCTGATCCAGATCTACCACCGTTTAGGCATTTTAAAAGCTGCCTTAGACTAGTCTTGTCATCATTTTACAGCAGGAACTTTCCAGAATATATTCGGATTTGGGGCGGGGTTAGTTTCATATGTACTAGACAACTGCATAGGACGGGTGCTTCAGCTTCTTTATGGCATGTTAGTTAGAGCATGTTTATGAGTCAAAATAAGAGCAGGTGCTATGGAAAGGCAGGGGCACTCGAGGGGAGGTACGTTCGAGAAACATGTGGTTAAATAAAGTTGAAGAATTATCTTGCTGACAGGATATCACAGAACTTGAATATACTACTGTGTAAAGCGAGTTTCCAAGGCGGGTTAGTGAGACTGTATTTTCCTAATATTTGGCTACCAAAACCTTTTTCAGAAAGCGACAATGAAGATGTGTGTTTCTAGGAATACTCTATGGAAAAGAAATGCTATTGTAGAAATAGACGTTTGAGTAGTCCCAACCTGCTTGGGTACAAAATGCCATAATCCCTCTGCTAACATCAATCCTTAGTAAGTATTTTCCACATTTTTCTGACACATTGTAATTGTTACAACCATTTTGGAAAACAATTTGGCAGTTTGTATAAAGAGCCATTATAGTGTTCATAACCTTTGACCCAGTCATTGCACTTTAAAATATAACCTAAGAATCTAAAATAGAGAACATGATATATGACTTTATTTTTTAGAGTAGCATTTTGAAACAAAACATTATGGCACTGTAAAACACTTAAATGCTTAAAGTGAAGTAAGAAAATTAGACTATATAAAATGTGAATTATGACATAGGCATTAAAGTGATAATTATAAAGACTGTAACCCATAGTTGTTTTATTCTGGAAATTGTAAATAACACTGCAATGAATGTAGGGGTGCTTATGTTCTTTCAGATTAGTTTGTTTGGTTCTTTTGGATATATTCCCAGAAATGGGATGGCTGGGTCAAAAAGCAGATCCATTTTAAATTTTCTGAGGTGCCCCCACACCGCTTTCCACAGTGGCTGCCCCAGTCTGCATCCCACCAACAGCGCACAGGATCCCCTTTCTCCACATCCTCGCTAGCACTTGTTGTTTGTTGATTTATTGATGACAGCCACTCTCACAGACGTGAAATAACATCTCATTGTAGTTTTAATTTTCATTTCTCTGATGATTAGTGACATTGAGCATCTTTTCATATGTCTATTGACCATCTGTATGTCAGGATAAGTGTCTGTTCAGATTCTATGCCCATTTTTTAAATTGGGTTGTTTGGTTTTTTTGGTATTGAGTTTTATAAGTTCTTTATAAATTGTGGACATTAACCCCTTATCAGATGTGTTGGCGAATACGTTCTCCCAGTCTGTGGGTTGTCTTTTTATTTTGTTGATGATTTCCTTTGCTGTGCAAAAACTTTTCAATTTGATGTAGTCCCATTTATTTATTTTTTCTTTTGTTTCCCTTGCCTGGGGAGATATATCCGATAAAATATTGCTACAAACAATGTCCGAGATTTTGCTGCCTATGTTTTCTTCTAGGATTTTTGTGGTTTCGGGTCTAACATTTAAGTCTTTGATCCATTTTGAATTTACATTTACACAATGGAATACTACTCGGCCAAAAAAAGAAGAAAAGTTTATGCTTTTGTGACAGCATGGATGGACCTGGAGAACATTATGCTAAATGAAATGAGCCAGTCAGAGAAAGACAAATACCATATGATTTCACTCATATGTGGAATCTAATGAACAAACTGAGAGCAGGATGACAGCTAGTAGGGGGGTTAGGTTAGTGGTTGCAGGCATTGAACTAAAAGGAAAAGTACTCATGGACATGGACAACGGTGTGGTGATTGCTGGAGGAGAGAGGTATAAGGGGGCTAAATGATAATGAAAAAAAATACAATAAAGATTAAATTTTTAAAAAGACTGCAATCATATGAAAATCTTTAGGATACACCAATAAAAAGCAAAATACAGAATTACTTACCTATACAGATTGATTTTATAAATGACAAAAGAAGCAAAGGAAATTTTTCTCAAAGAAAAAAGAAAGATGCTAATAGCAATTATGTTTTTTTGAGGCTGGTAGGCTTATGCATGATTTTCTCCTTTTTTCTCTCATTTTTAAAACAGTGTGGGTACAGATCATGAATCATGGAAATGTACAATTGAACTCTACATGATCTTGTTAACCAGTGTCACCCCAATAAATTTAATTGATTAAAATTAAAAAACATAATGTGCTTATTTTGTATTTATAATAGTACAAAAATAGTTTTGTACTATTTGCTTATGTAGTCATAGACCCTTTTTACTCTTCAAATGAAAATTGAAATATAACATACTAATGTACTTTGGATATACATTTTTCTATATGCTCATATGAAACTCTCTTCAGAAAATTTTCACTGACCTTGACTATATTTTGCAAACACTAAAATCTCCTTGGGGAATATTTTAAGGATAGAACAAACCAATGGTGTTTACCTCTAGGGAAATCAGATATATAATACTGAAGTATTGTGTAGATATATTCAACTGCAAATGAAGAGAAGCTTAAACAATTAGTAGTTTATTTGTCTCCCATTTCAAGTGGTCTAGGGGCAGGCATGCAGGACTGGTAAAATAGCTCAAGAATATCTCTAAGAACCCAGGCACTTTCAATGTTACCACTTCAAGATCCTTTTCATCCGTGGTTTCAAAATGGCTTTTGTACCCCCAGGTGTCTCATCTATACTCTAATCCAAAAGATGGCTCACAAAGTAGGATGGGTCAGTGCCTGTATTAGCAAACGTTCCCAGGAATATTGTGTAGACTTCTTCCTATGTCCTATAGACTATGACTGTGTCATAGGGTCAACACTGCATGAAAGCTTTCAGGCCTCTACAGAAGGAAGAAACAAGACAGGGGTTAGAAGTAGGTGTTGAGTGATCTTGTTTGTAACACTGCTTAGAACCATACAATCATCACAAACATTTCTTTGCAAGCCAAAGTAGGTATTTCAAAGGTCAAACACTACAGTTATGAACTTCGTTCTCATCCATCAACTATGTTGCCCAGTTCTTAGTAGAACTGTTGCTGGATGTGGAGACAATAAGAACAAATGAACTATTGCAAGCTCTGACAGGAAGCACTCATAACTTGTAAACAAAAACTGAAATATAAAGAAATCCTAGAAGAAAAATCTTATGAGGCTATTCAAGTCATGGGGTAGCCTGGGTTCATTTAAAATAAACATAAGTAGTTCCATGTTGTTATAGTAGAATACAAGAAATAATAAGTGTGACAATAGCCTTTGAGTTCTCAAGAAAAGCAAAATTATGTTGAGCATTTTTTTCTCATAAGGAGGAGGCAGCAGAAAGATTTATCTTCTATGTATTCATAGTTGAAAATGTAACATTATGTAAAGAAGAAAACTCTGATAGACTATCTAAAATATATTATGAACTAGAAAAGTTCCCAAAACACTTAGATTTTGAGACTCTCTCTCTCTCTCTCTCTCTCTCTCTGTTTCTTTCTCATTTCTTTATTGAGAAATTAAATAGTAAAGGCATTAGGGGGAAAAAAAATTTCTCTGACCTATCTGTGATTACCATCATTTTATGTAGAAGATCATTTATAGTACCCCAAAAAGGAACAAAAAAACTTAGAATTTAAAAAAGTCTTTCAATTGAAAAAGAGTTAAACTTTATGAAAAAAAATTATACTTTTCTCTTTTTTTAAATTTTGGTGCAAATGAGCAAAAAACTTGGTCATAGATCAGTACTAGTCAAAGAATGAATGTTTAGGCAACACTGACCCATTGTGAGGGATTTTGAACAGCTAGGATTTGTTTGTATTTCTCATCTTCTGCAAGAATATTTGCAGTTTGTATTTGTCTCGTGGCTGTCGTGTGTTACTAGCCCACTGTCAGGCACGTGCATGGAGTGGGTTGTGTGTGGTAAATTCTTTTCATGCCATTTCCAAAATAATCGTCTAGCCTTTGAGACAAGACACACAGTGCATACCATCATTATGCTCTCTAATGCCAATGACAACTTACTGTCCATAGTAACTTTAATGCTGAGGCCAGAAATGGTATCACATCCTGTCTCCCCCCGATGTTTAGGAAGCTATATTCAATCTATTGGAGCTGACACATAAAAATCCTTTGTTCGTCTTGAGTTAGGTATTATCCCCCGAAGGCCTTTGTTAAAATGTGCTTGTTACATGAAAGGGGAGACTTATTGACACATTAGTTCAGATTAACCAGCTGTTATATGGAATACCAAGGGAATAAAAATAGAAATCAATTATATTTTAAAGACATGGGGAGGAAAGCACTGGGAATGGAAGAGAGGCTTCTGAGGAGAACATGAAGGCCGCCTGGGAGAGGAGGTGAGGGCACTATCAAATGTGTTGGTTTGAGCTCCTGCAGTTCCCTGCTCAAACTCTCCCAATGGCTCTGCATGTGCTTGTCAAATTCAATCTGGATTTCCACCAAATACCCTGCACAAACTATAAACTCTGGCAATCTGTCATTAATTCAGAACATTGATGTATTTACATCTCTGGGTTTTGATGTGGCTGTTCTTAGTGTAATTGCACGTAAGGAAAACTAATACAAGAATATTGTGGATATTTAGAAATGTTAACCATCTTTTAAACATTGCCTCTTACAAAAGTTCTTTCTAGAAATCCCTTTTCCCTCTTACTCCCCAAGTAAGACACAGGGATCTTTTACTGAAGTGGAAGAAATATATTGTAAAGCAACCTTTCCTAGCCTTCTATAAGGAGCGTTCTCAGGATCGAGACAAACCGCAGTGTTAAATGGCACGCCTTGGAAGTGTTTAACCTGTGATAGGACAAAATCTAACATATATGCTTATCGAATTATAATTTTCCTTTTAAAAATTAATTTAAGTAAAAATAAAAGGTAATAAAAGGCATTAGGGACATGAATCTCCCACAAATGCTACTATACTAATATAAATTCATTGGTATTTTGGTGAATTTTCTCATTTCTTTCTAGATGGTCATTTCATATTCATTGCTAAAATAGCTTTCTCGTTCACTCATTTAACAAATATTTATTGTGTGAAATCCACATGTCAGGTACACTGTGCTAGCCAACTATGGGAACAGATACTTATTGTTGCTTAATATGATTTTATATTAGATACTTGTAGTATGTCCTTCAGAGTTTTTGAAACCTCATTCAACATGAATGTACTCAAATGTACACAATATTTTTGGTTATGTTGTTATTCGTTTTTCAATAAATAAAATATATATATTTATTATAGCATTTTATTCATACTGACATATTTTTCTAAAAGTTTAGATAATCATATGTACTTTAACCAGCACTATTCCAAAAAGCAAATACACCTTCATTATACCTTGTCCTACATTTTGAATCATCACATTTTGTAGGTTAAAATACTCAATACCACTATTTTATTAATTTGCTTTGTTTGGTTTCCAGTGAGAATAGTGTATTTAAAGTGTATGTTAAAGCTGGGAATTGCCAAATTTGTGAATTGCCTCTGTAGAATTTCTGTATTTGTCTACTTAGTGATCTTCATATTAATAAGTATGTTCTCTTTAGTAAGGATGGTGATGTGTTATTCTGCTATATTTTCAAACATTACAGTTTGTTTTTTCATTTGATCTACATTTTTATAACATGCAAAAGTTTTTAAAAATTTTGTAAAGACAGATTCATTGATTATTTTCTCTGTGATTTTTCTAACTTCTGATTATAAAACTCTTCCCTTCTTCAGAGATTTCATGAATATCCAATTCCAGTTTTTCAATAGTTTGTTTTTAAAAAATCTTACTTTAATCCATCTGCATCTGTTTTTGTAAATGGTGTGAGCCGAGGCTCTAAATGCATTTTCCCCAAGATTGCTTATCATTTATTTAAGCACAAATTGTTGAATAATTTTCCAATCACTTGTGATGTGTGATGCTCTATCTCTGATTCATATTTTACAGAGAATACGACTACCTCTAAAAACTACTTTAAGTTTAAATTTTAAAAGTCAGAAAACTTTTTAAAAATACACAATTTCGTGATATTTATTTCTAGTGCAGGATTCACATGGTAGACACTTTGAAATGCCTCTCCGAGGAGAGAACACCGGCATCACTATTAAAGCATCAGGCGCAGAGCCTGCTTGCAGGCAGAACATTTAGATCAGCGTGCAAATGACAGGTCAGCCTCAGTTGTGTCTGACTGTTTTCAGCAACTTTAACAAGTCATGTCATAAGCATGAATATGCACAAGTATTTACCTAAAAGGTTGTTAATAGGAGGGTTATTGATAATAATTAAAAATAGAAATAAACTAAACTCCATTAAGAGGAAGCTCTTTATATAAATCACGGCACTTTCTTACAATTCTTAAAATATCATAGAACAGGCCCTGGCTTGTGTGGCTCAGTGGATTGAGCGCTGGCCTGCGAACCAAAGGGTTGCCAGTTAGACTCCCAGTCAGGGCACATGCCTGGGTTGCGGGTTGGGTCCCCAGTGGGGAACGGATGAGAGGCAACCACACATTGAAGTTTCTGTGGTTTCCTCTCTCTCTCCCTCCCTTCCCCTCTCTCTAAAAACAATAAATAAAATTTTTAAAAAATAAAATAAAATATCATAGAGCAGTCATAGCCTGGAAAATATTTATGGAATATTATTAAATTAATAAAATTTAGTTTATAAAAGAGATTGTGCAATGTGATCTCATACTGGTAAAACAGCATGCATATAGTATTATATACTCATATATCATTTTCTTTGTTCTATAAGGCAGGGGTAAAAATACTTGAAAGATATCTAACACAACATTGGTGAAGATTCCATTATCACCATTTAGATATATCTCATGTTTACATAAACACGCTAGGAAAGATTAAGCAGCTATCTGCACTGGTTCTTTCCTCGATTCTCGCTGATTTTTTACTATAAATAGGCAACTGATATTAGGTGAAATTATTTTGGAAAGGTTGGTTTAACAGCATTGAAATGGCAGATTCCACTTTCTTAGGAGACTAGGCTTTCGTGAAAGGAAAATGAAACTCTTGCACCAAGTGCTACTGTCGTCTTTCTTGGCTGTGCCATTAACAAAGTTGAGTGATAAAATTTTGAAAAAGCACTCAGCGTCCTGTCAAATACCCCCCAAAGCATCATACCACTAATTTCTAAACTCTTCAGAAGAAAAAGGAAAGGCTCATCCCCATAAATTAAACCTCAGACAAATAGCTATCTTGAAGTATCCTTGCAAAATTCTTCCCATGCTCCTTTTGCCTCATTCTCACATGCCTCTTAGCCACTGCCTGAGGAGTTGAGGGAGTAATTGGTGATGACAAATCCAAGCCGTTCAATATAATTTCTTTGGCATCCTTTGATAATTTTATGCTCATAAAACGGCCCTGAATATGGTTTTGGTAGTCTGGTCATTAATTGGTTTGCTGACTATTAGGGACATCGATAATATTCTATTATGCCAGATAATATTTTGTGTCCTGTTCTTGGAGAAAAATATTTTAAAAGAGCAAATTAATAGTGGAACAAAAAAGACTAATAGGAATCTGGGAGCTCTCTGTTAACATTGTGTTTTCCTATTGAAAGGGCCCTCATGAACTTGAAGAAAAGAATGCATATTTTATTAATACAAAATCAATATGCTGAGAAGGCCAGTTTCACCTACCAACTATACAAGGCATGACTAAAACGTAATCAGGGAAATCCCACAAGCCACATGGAAAAATCAGTTTCATCACTTTATAGTCACATTTCATATTTCCTTTATTTCATGCTTTGCCAATCTCAGGGCCAACTGGAATTGGAAACAATAACTGAAGCTTTGAATCCAGTACCAAAGAGTGATATTAATATTCCCTTTGTTAACATTATAGATACAGATGATGGTGGGGGAAAAGTTTACTTTCTGTGAAGCGTATGGAAGACTGGTATGAAAGGAAGGGCAGTTGTAGTGAAGATGGAATGAGGAGACTGACAAAATTCATGGTACTTCATTTTAAGTATTGGATTTATGCAAAGGTAATATAAAAGTTATTTAGTACGCCGTGTGGCACAGGAAATCCACAAATTCAGAGCAGATACCAGAGCTGCCAGGGTCTTTGAGGACCCCCGCTACTAAGTTTTAATAATTTATTACTTGGAACGGTAGACGTCTGGGAGGTCCACAGTTGGGGTGCATAGTCTAATGGCTGGGGGTTCACCAAGGAATCTCAGGACAGAGACTACTTTCCAAGCCAGCATGGAAATACATGATTATTTTAACATAATTATTATTATGCCCATCAGCAGCTAAAGTTCTTTCAGGGTATTTATTTGGGGAGTTTGTGTCCAGGACTTTACATTCTGAAGTATTGTTCAGAGCATAGAATTCATTTTTGATTCTCAGCTATTTCTTCCAGGCTTTGTTCCGTCATCCCTTCCCTTTGCGTCCCAGGCTCCTTTTGGCTGGCCTCAGCTGGTCCTGCCTGCCAGCACAAACCCTGAGAGGGGGAATTACAGTGGCCTGGTGAAACCATCAGCAAGGTCATTTTCTGCGTGGCTTCTGATGGAAACATCTGCCAATGTACCGACCCTGTCCTAGAACTGGAGGGGTTTCCTCCCCTGGAGTTTTCTCCTCAGGCTGATCGCCTACATCCACCGCCACCAATCAGTGCGTCTTTTTAGCTCACTGAGGAGCTCTGACAACCACGTGAACCCCAACAGCCGGGTCTGACTTGGAGGAAACATGACGTATCACAGGCACCTTTCTAAATTATCAATTGAAAGTGTCAAAATACACGTGCGTTCAATAGACAGAAAACCCTGCGTGCTCTGGGAAGACACCTTTGTCATTTTTAAACTCACAAATGTTTTAGCTTTACATTTGTATTTTAAAATCGCCCACCCATCCAGTATTTGGATTGCCATCTCAATTCGATCCCTTTTGGGAGCTGAAAAAGTCTGTTTCTGAGCACCATTTGTTTTCCACAGACCGATATCTGATTTAATCTTAAATAACTTGTCTACAAGGTTAAGTTCTGTCTTTGGGAAGTGTTTAACTTTAAGTCATCCTAAATTCATTTTAATGACTTTTTTTTATCGATAAAGGATTCTTTATTTTTAATTAAATAGAAAAAAATCTTCTGTTTTAAAATTTTTGGGGGGTGGTCAGAATGCTAATCTTTTTTTCCCTTTATATAAAGTCTCTACAACTTTGTCAGGCAGAAGTAGGAAAATTGATCTCTAGGTGAGATAATTTATTAACTGATGATTTCGCAAAAAGAAAAAGGGAGGCCATGCAAATACAGACGCGGAGATGATGATAAACTCTGCTGAAATCAGTGCAGAGAAATGCAAATTATCATGAGAAAAATTATAGCGAAAATGTTTTTGATGGATCAGTGGGGTTTCTTTAATTCAGATTTTAGTTTTCCTAAATCCAGCAACTTTGTTTATCTGTAGAAATTGAGATCTTTAAGGTAAAACTGTGGGGACGATATTTATGACTAGAAGGGAGTTCCTTTATGGCCTTGTCAGGTTCCTGAGGGTGAGAGTTGGATTCGGTTTGAGGAGAACGCCTTGAGGTTCACTCAGCTCTGATGCAGAAATATTTGGGGTTACAGCTTGGTCTGTGTGGACAGATGACTCCTTTACATGCAGGACCTCTGAGTGAATGTGAGCAGACCTGGAATATACCTGAAAGGGTAAAAAATTTGTTGCTTTGTAGCCCCTGGTGATTAAGTTTTTACCTTCCTAAGCTTTAAAACTTTAGAAATAAGCAAAGAATAGGAATCACTTTTCAAAACTTTTCATAAATGTGACATTGATTCATTGATGTACATGTAGCCTATTAGCCTAGAGTTTCATCTCTTCATCTATCATTTCAATTATGTCCTGATTTCCTCAGGGCATTAATGACCTTGGTAAATTTTGAAAATGTACCCCTTTTTATACGATGATACATGTTTCAAAGCTACCTACTATATATTTGTGCATATCAAAGGATAGAATGACGTACATGCGTGTCCATTATTGGAGATAATTTAAAAATAAAACTGTGAAAATATGTTTTGTTTTAATGTTGTTACAATCATAATAATAAGTATTTGGCGTAGGAGTTGAAAGATACCTATAACCAAAGAAGCAGAAGGGCATTGTTCAAAATAAATATGGGTGGTCATTTTTTTGTTTGTTCATTTGCTTGGTTTTTTTTTTGGTCTTTAGAGTCTTTTCTCCAAAGTCTTCTTCATTAGACCCATAGGGGTACAGAACAGGCTTCTGTTTGTTTGTTTCACTGGTGACATTATTTTGTTATTATCATTTTCTTACCAGGGGGAGTTGAAAAATAATTTATTTTTAATTTTTTTTGGCTTTTCTCAAAATGTGTAACAACCAGAGACAACATACAGTGTGTGTGTGTGTGTGTGTGTGTGTGTGTGTGTGTATTCTTGCTCTAAATGTGAGATATCTTTCTATATCTATTCACTTATTTCCGTGTCTGCGCCTTCTTTTTATGTTCCTGGGGGGCGGGAGGTGGTTGGGTGGAAGAAGAACACAGCAGCAGGCCCTATCTTGCCTTCTCTGTAGTAGCCCCAGATGAAGCACAGAGGCTCCAAACACTGCTATTACCTGGTTCTCTAGAGCTTCAGTTGGTCAAGGTATTTGGACTGGAAGGACTTCTGGAAGAAATGAAGTTCTGCCAGGAAGGAGCAGTTGGGTATCTCCAGTGTCTTTGAGGACTTAGAAAACTAGACTATTATCTATTGTTTAAAAAATTTAAATTACTTGTAGATAACTTCACTGGCCACAGAATTCCATCTCTCCATTAAGGGATTCTGACCTTCACTTCTTCATAGTAATTGAAACACATCAATTATCTCCATTGAAAATAAATTTATAAAGAATCGTCCATGCTTTTCTTGTCTTGTAATAAGTTTCTGTTTAGTTTGGTGATGCTGCTTAACATCTGTGACTAAATGAGCATCTATAAAATTAGGATAAATGTATTGTTTTTAAAGATTCTTAGAAATTATTAGATGCATAAGAGATTTAATTATGTATTTTAGATGATAGGTAATTAAATCAAATTTCTGAGAAATGAAACTATTGCTATTTTTTAATGTAACATTTAAGTATATCACAGTTGCAACCAAATAAATTTAAAAAATATTAATCAGCTAGCCCTGGCCAGTGTGGATCAGTTGGTTGGGTATCATCCCACAAAGCAAAAGGTCCCCGGTTCAATTCCTGGTCAGGGCACATTGCCTAGGTTGCAGGTTCAGTCCCTGGTCAGGGCACATAGGAGAGGCAACTGATCAATGTTTCTCCCCTCCTCTTTCTCCGTTCTCCTCTCTCTAAAATAAAAATAATTATAACAGTAATTAGCTAATCCAGCAACTTTATTTCTCTGTAGAAATTGAGATCTTTAAGGTAAAACTGTGGGGACAATATTTATGACTAGGAGGGAGTTCCTTTATGGCCTTGTCAGGTTCCTGAGGGTGAGAGTTGGATTCGGTTTGAGGAGAACGCCTTGAGGTTCACTCAGCTCTGATGCAGAAATGTTTGGGGTTACAGCCTGGTCTGTGTGGACAGATGGCTCCTTTACATGCAGGGCCTCTGAGTGAATGTGAGCAGACCTGGAATATACCTGAAAGGGTAAAAAATTTGTTGCTTTGTAGCCCTTGGTGGTTAAATTTTTAGAGGGCAAGGATATATTTTATTTATCTCTGTATCTTCTTCAGCCACCTCATATAGTTCTTAACACACAGGAGGTATGTAGTAATGTAACAGGGCCCCGCCAAAGGGGGATTTGTGTCGGTGTCCAGAGTGTGGGGTGTCCAAGAAAAATATAAGATATTCTCCCACCCACCCCCACATGGTGGGCCACCATGGGGGCAGGGCGACTGCAGCAGGGCCATTGAGAGTTACTTCGCATTTCAATAGTAGGCCAGTTCCATGCTGGACAAGGAGCAGGGCCAATGAGAGTCGTTTTGCATGTCAATCACAGCAAGATAGCTTCATATCTCATATGCAAAGACGTTTATTTTGTATATCAACAAGCCTAACCAGGAAGGTTTGCAAACCTTAAATCCAGGAGGTAACTGGAAGAAGCCCCCCCAGTTACATGGCCTGTGCATGAGAGCCGGGAGATGGTTCACTGCGCGCCAGGGGGAACAATGAGAAGACCAGGCGGGAAGGAAAGGGGAGAAAGCACCCTTGCAAACTGGTCACGAGGAGGTGCCATGTGGGTTTGGATTAGGAACTGGAGATCGAGGCGACACAGCTGATGGTGCTGCGAACCTGGCCGAGCTCCGGGCTTCCGTTCTTTCCCTCCTGGAGGACGGCACCCCTGCCCGGCCTGACTGGGCAAAGCGGGGGAAAGGCAGGACTGTGTGTGTTGGTGGGTGTTTTAAAGGGATTTTGAGATTTAATGGTGATATTTAGCCATTATTCAAAACCTGTATAATTTTTGAATAAATAGTTCCTTTTCACCAAACTCGCGCATTGAGAACCATAATTTCTAAGGATGGAGGGCAAAGAACCTAGAACAGAGGGACCCTGGAGAGGGTGGGGCATTTTTTGCTAACAGTACCTGACCCCTCCCCCAAATGGGTTCACATTCGGTAACAATAATTTTTGACCAATGAATGAGTGAAAGAATGGATGAGTGAATGAACAAACACTTTCATTTTACTACAAATCGTATGACAAACATCCAGTACATAGACAGGAGAGAAAAGGAGACACTGTCAATGAGCTTCAGAAGTTGTTAAAGACCAGAGAGAAAACTGGAACTATTGACACGAAAACTTTATGTCTGTGCAAGTGACTCATATCTACGTTTTGGGCCCTTCTCTTTTAAGGCAGGGCTCAACCGGCGAGATGACTAAGATGACAGTTGGGCTCTTCTTCGTTAGGTCTAGACTGGAGCAAGCATTGCCTACCAGAAATACCCTTGAAATCCGGGTCTAAGGGGCCAGCCTCGCAGAAGAGAAAAGCCGAGGTCCAGATACCTGAAAGAGACATAAACAACAGGGATGAAAGGCCACAAAAGGGAAGCCAGTTCAAGAACACAGAACCAAGATGTTTCAGCCTGTTAGACACAGGGATCACTGGAAAGCGCCACAGGTTAATGACAAAAAAAGGAGGAAGGGGGAGGGCAGTGGTCTCCAGTTCCAGCCTATGACTGCACCTGAATTCTGTAAGTTCGCTGATGAGGTATGTGGAAAGATCAAGCAGAGCTGACAAATTTATTCAGACCTGTTCCTCTGCTAACGTGCAGTCTCACGCTTCTGACTGCATACCGGACTTTCTCTCCTGAGCATTCCTTTGGCACTGCATATTTAACATATCTAAAATGAGAAATAGCTTCTCCTGTTTTTATTGTCTGTAAAAATAGTGCAAGGCTTGGAAACAGGCAAAAGAGATTACAGGGTATCTGTCTTATCAGTGGAGTGCTGGGCATTGTCTTGGGGTCTCTGGTGATTGTCTAATTTCATAAAAGTATGTACCTTTGATTGTCTTTCCATTGACTAGGCTATTTTATAACTTGGAAGGCTTAGAAATTTAGTTGTAGAAAACTGATGGTCATGCAAATGATTCCTTTCCAGGGCAGTTACATAGGTGTTTTGTCTTATAGACATGCATTTGATCACTGCCCTATGGAAAAGATGACCCAACTAGTTATATTGCCCTTTATAATGTTAACCAGTTTGGCATTATCAAAAACCAAAATTCACCCTAGTAAATTTGAAGATCTAATTGGCTTTATTAAGCAATTCATGATTCCAGCATCATTCCCTCTAGCAACCGGAAGGGTTCTCCGAGGGGTTGTACAAAATGGGAAGTTTTTATAGAAAGAAGGGTGGGGCAACGGAGCTATCAACAAAAGAAAGGATTTGGTGGCAGTGGGGACATCTTTTCATTAAGAAAAGAAAATGGGGTGGGTTTTTATCATGTAGATTACCTTCTCTTTCTCTGGGAAAGAGAGAAAGCCCATGTAACAAATAACCTCACTAGCCCTTGAGCAGAAAATTTCAGACTGGTTCATTATGATTATGTGTCTGGGACAAATTGAAACTACAATTAGATCAGATATTAAATCTTGGTTTGGTATCATGGGCTTTTGCACCAGTGATGACATTTCGATTTTCTCTTAAACACTTTTTAGCAGTATTTATTAGCAAATTCACTTCAGCATTCCTGATTGTCCATATATTGAATATGCATGTGTTTATATATTAATGTTTTCTTTCATTAACTAATATATAAAATCTTTAACATATACAGTCTATATTTACTGGAGAGTCATATTTTTAACTTTCTAAAAATTATACGAACATCCTTATTATTAATATCTCCATCATGGTAAACAGTTGATACCATTGATCTTTCTCATTTCCTCTCTTTCTATCATATAATCAGTTGCTAAGTTAAATACACTTTACTACAACTCACATTCACATTAATAACGGGCTGGTTCAGGCCTCAGTTATTTTGTATGTGGGCCGATCTACTGACCCAGTAACTCTCTAAAATGATCTTTCAAATTTTTTTTCCCCACCATTGCAATCCAAATATAAAAGACAAATCTTTTTATCTAAACTCAGGTCTTTAGAACATTCTCAGCTTACAAACCTTGTTTGACTTCCTACTGACTAACAAATCAAATCCCAAACTTTAACTCCTTCACAATACATATCCAGGGTATCTTCTTAGGTCTTTAGTCACTGACCATTTCTATTAGTTGTTATGGTTACCATAACAAATAACAGACTATGTGACTTGAACAACATATGTTTAATTCCTCAGTGTCCTGAAGGTTAGTAGTTCAAGATAAACCTGTTGGGAGGATTGGTTTCTTCGGAGAGCTTCTCTCCTTGGCTTGTAGATGGCCATCTGCTTTGTCTTCCCACACTCCTTTGTCTGTGTCTGTCCTGATTTCTTCTTCTATTGGGTGGGGGTCCACTCATATGACCTCATTTCACCTCTGTAAAGACCCTATCACCAAATAGAGTCACATTATGAGGCATTGGCGGTTAAGACTTCAACATGTAAATTTGGGGAAAGACAATTTACCCCATAATACCTTTATGGGAGGGAAGAAAATGATATTTGTTGATTGCCTACCATGAGTCAAATCTGTGGCTTATGTTTTCACAAAGGTTAAAAAAATGGTTGAGAGGACTTCCAGTCAAGATGGAGGCATGGGTAGACATGCCTTGCCTCCTTGCACAACCATAGAAAGATTACAACCAGATTTCAAAACTAATAACACCCAGAACTGTCGGAAAATCAAGCTGTATGGAAGTCCTATGACCAAAGATTTAAAGAAGACACATTCGTCCAGATGGGTAGGAGGGGCGGAGTTGCAGAGATGAGCAGAGAGGCAGTGTGGTGTAGAAATGTGTCAGCGACTACAGCAGTGCGATGGATGGGAGGGATACCTTGGAAGGAAGCAATCCTAGCCACAGACCAGGCACACAGCCCAGGGTTCCAGCACCGGGAAGATAGATCCCTATTACCTCTGGGTGTAAAATCCAGCTGGGAGGTGGAATGGCAGAAGAAACTACTGGATTTTCACTGCTTAAAGTGCCAGCAGGGCCTTAGAATGTGTATAAAGCCACCCACTCTGAAATTTGTCACCAAAGCAGCAGCTGGAAGGGTGACAATTGCACACGGAAAGGGGGTGAAGTAAGTGGAAATGGGGCAAGTGTCAGGCAAACTGCCAAAAGTCACGCAGCTGCATTGTCCTCTCTCAGAGCCCTCCACCACTGCCACAAAGCGGTGAAGAGGGTTGCCTCACCCTGGCAATTACCTAAGGCTCTGCCCCACACAATTTACAGGTGCTTTTTCTATATAGGCCAAGCTACTAAGACAGGGAGTAAAAGCAGCTCTACCAAATACACAGAAACAAATATATAGGGAGGCTGCTTAATTAAGAGACAAAGAAAAATGGTCCAAATTAAAGAACAGAACAAAATCCCAGAAAAAGAACTAAGCAAAACAGAGATAGCCAACTTATCAGATGCAGTGTTCAAAACACTGGTTATCAGGATGCTCAGAGAACTCCTTGAGTATGACAAAAAAATAAAGGAAGAATAGAAGGTCACACAAAATGAAATAAAGAATAATCCACAGGAAACCAGCAGACAAGGGAAGGAAGCTGGGATTCAAACCAATGGCTTGGAACATAAGGAAGGAAAAAACATTCAACCAGAACAAAAAGAAGAAACAAGAATTCAAAAAAAATGAGAAGAGGCTGAGGACCTTCTGGGACATCTCCAAACATGCCAACATCCAAATCACAGGGATACCAGAAAAAAGAGAAAGAATAAGAAATTGAAAACTTATTTGAAAAATTAATAAAAGAAAACTTCCCTAATTTGGCAAAGGAAATAGACATACAAGTCCAGGAAGCACAGAGAGTCCCAAACACGTTGGACCAAAAGAAGACCACACCAAGACACATCATAATTAAAATGCCAAAGGCTAAAGATAAAGAGATAATCTTAAAAGCAGAAAGAGAAAAGCAGAGAGTTACCTAAAAATAAGTTCCTGTGAGACTATTAGCTGATTTCTCAAAAGAAACTTTGCAGATAAGAAGGGACTGGCAAGAAGTATTCAAAATGATAAAAAGCAAGGACCAACAACCTAGATTACTCTATCCAGCAAAGCTATCATTTAGAATGGAAGAACTGATAGAGTACTTCCCAGGTAAGGTAAAAGCTAAAGGAGTTCATCATCACCAAGCCATTAGTACAGGAAATGTTAAAGCGACTTATCTAAGAAAAAGAAGGCCAAAACCATGAACATTAAAAAGGCAAAAATTTCACAGCTATCAACAACTGAATCTAAAACAAACAAACAAACAAAAAAACCCCCAAAAAACAAAAACTAAGCAAACAGGAACCGAATCATAGATATAGAGATCATTTGAAAGGTTATCTGCTGGGAGGGAGAAGAGAGAGAATGGGGAAAAGGTAAGGGAATAAGGAGCATAACTTGTAGGAACAAAGAAGACAGGGGGATGTTAAGCATAGCACAGGAAATGGAGAAGCCAAAGAACTTACACACACGGTCCATGGTCATGAAGTAAGGGGGCGATGGCTGGAGAGGAGAATGGTACCAGGTAGAGTGGGGGCAAAGAAGGAAAAATTGGAACAACTGAAATAGCATCATCAGTAAAATATACTTAGAAAAAGGTTGACTTGGTATTTTCCTGAACATATACCAATTCAATATACACTGGTAATATATTACCTCATCTATGATACCTCTTTCTTTAAAAATCCTACTGTCTTCATAGTAGATGGGATATCACTTTACTCTGAAATCTAAGTGGCACTTAATTTTCCCCTTTTATGTTGTTTTCATATTCTTGGTTTTATAATCACTTAGCGCTTGCATTTTCCAATAATAGATTATTAATTTCCTAAAGACAAGGCTATTATTGACAATTAGTATTCCCCTGAGGTATATGGCTTGTTTTCTAGAATACATATATTTTTTAAATTAGGAAGCCAAAGGAAGAAGAAAGTTTATAAAAGGAAGAAGACAAGATTATGAAAGTTTTGCTTTCTTTTGGGGGCAACGGGGTGTTGAGGGAGGGTGAGGCAAGAGAAGGAAGCACAAGAGAGATGTTAGATAAGAGCCACAATTATAAAGCTTTTAAGTTATAGGGCAATGATATACCACTTTTGGAACCTAGAGGTTCTAATACTTTATTTGTTAATTGATGATATTCTTAGTAAATCATATTCCAGTTTCATGCCTTTGAGCAATGGAGAACATTGTAATTCTTAGGTCAAAATTATTTTAAGATTGATCTTCATTCTCACTGTATCACATTGGTTTGAAGATCTTTGTCAGCAGATTTGTCTTCTACAATCAGCTGGGGTGTGGTTTAAGCGGATGATTTACTGTGTTTCAGCGAGTATAATCTGCAATTCAGCTAATCCGGTCCAGTTTGTTCAGCATGAAGACTTGAAGGTCTCAGCCGATGTGCTTTACACATGTTACGTCCCTGAAACTCGGCCTAAGACTTGCGAGGGTGTGATCCATAACTCCATCTACTGCCACCAGACTGTGATATTTACTGCTGTGAAAATTCCCATGACAAATTGGTTTCTGTGGTACATTTACCATTAGAAATTGATATGGAGCCATAGATGCGATGGCTTCAGGTACTGCAGCCCAGTCCGTTGTTCTGTTCTTCAAGTCTTAGATCTAGGCTCCTGGGAAAGTTTTAGAAGTTCCAGTTTCCTCAGCTTATTTTAAAAATAACCAGTAAATCATTCTTTTAATAGAATATATTATTATTCAAACCTTTTCTGAAGTTTCATCTGATTTCTAAATTTAACAAAGTGCTCTTCTCTCACGATTTTAGTCACCATCCACTTAACATGTATTTTTCTCATTATTGAATTATTCTAGATGCTTCCTTTTAAAAGAAATCAGGATTAAATGTAACAGTCTGTACAGGGACTGCTGTGGGGAGGGGGTATAAATATGATCTATTAAGGTAAGACCTTGTAAATTGAGAATTATAGAGTTGGATTTGTGTCTTCAGTGTGTGTGGGACTCTCTGCTATGTCTGAGGGACATAACCAGAAATAAGACATTGTGCTGACTTTCAGGAAGTTTACAGTCACCCCAGGAAAGACACAAATAACCGTAACCATCAGTTCTCAACTAGCGATAACTTTACCACACCAGGGCACACTGCCAGTCAATATGGGGGTCCCCCTTAGGGAGTTAGACACATACATGTAAAGATTTAGTAGACCACTGGAGCTGAGATATACAACAGATGTGAGAGTCAACACAATAGTTGTTTAAATGAAAAGACGGATGAGATTGCCCAGTAAGACTGTGTGATCAGGACACTGGGTGAAGGACACCTGCATTTAAAAGAAGACACAGAAAGAGGGAATCACAGAGGCGACTGAGAAAAATAATAATATAACAATATTAGCAAACATTTTAAGATCCCATACTGTGTACAAAACACTGTGCTAAGCACTTCACTTAAATTAATCCTCATAACTAACTTCTTATTGTCAGCTCTTCTGTACAATGCTTAAGGGAGGGATCAACAATATCAAATGCGATGGAAACCTTCAGTACAATGAGGGCAAAATGTGTCCATAGATTGGGCAACCAGGATGTTATCGGCAACTTTAGTGAAAGCAGTATCTGCAGAGTGATGGAGTTGGAACATAGAGTCTAGTGAGCAGAGAAGTGACAGGTTGGTGCGGACGTGAGGATAAAGAAGTCTACATTAAAAGGAAAGCAAAGAAAAGGAAATGACAGTGTCTGATGGGAAAAGACTAAAGGGAGGTCATTTCTTAAGATGGAAGATATGGAAGAAGGCAAGAGCTGCAGATATTGTTTATAGACCTCCAGCGGAGGGATGAAGATTCCTTTGTATCTAAATATCTTAGTATCTAAGATTCCTTAGATACTAAGGGGACTGAGAAGTCTGCCAAGACAGGCAATGCCTGCCTTGAGAGGCAGTGGGTGTGTGGGGTCGAGCTTAAATAGCATACCACTTTCTCCAGTCCATCAGTCCTTGGAGGCCCGTTTTGGAATCTCTTCTCCCTTACCCAGTTTGGATTTTTCTGAAGTACTCTTTCAGGACGGTTGAATGCCGCATTATCCTCACTTATCAGGATGCAGTTCTACAAAACTAAATCGCATGAATAATATACTACCGTCTGTCTCCCTTCTCCGTTTCTGGAACGCAGGGAGTTCGATGCCTGAAGGAAAAGCACATATGTTGGACTACACAGCCTGTTCTTTGTGGCCATCTTGCCATAGAATGTGAATGTATACTGAACATTTCTTTCCATTAATACAATGCTGATGGGGAATCATTTTTTCTTTCCCAAATGTTTTCCTACCTTTGAATCTTAGTCTGACCCCAAAGGTGTTTTCTATGTTATTTCTAGTTTCTATTACTTATTTAACCATAAATATTGAATATCTGCAGTGTACTAGGTCCTGGTTTGTAGGACACATACAACATCGTCTGACACTTGAAGAACTCAGTCTGTGGGAAAACAGGTAGGCAAATCACCATTTCAAATAGAAAAGAGTAAGTGCTTTAATAGGTGTAATATATAAAGTGATTATGCAATGTAGTAACTATACCTCCCTATCCCATAAAAGAAATCTTGTACTCAAATACTGAATTACTTTCACTTTTTCAAGTGGGCTGTCAAGAATGGCAACACCCCCTCTCTTTGCCTGATAGATTTTTTCACTCTTTCTTTCTCTCTTTTCTCTCTTTGGTTCTTACCCTGCCAGTTCTCTGCATGGGCTCCGTTTATGTTCTGAAATCCCAGTTAAGGGACTTTGTTACTGATTATAATGACATAGGTCTGTTTTCACAGCTGTAATCTTAAACTTTCTTAATAATGCCATGTTTTAAACATTATTCTGCAATGCTAGAAGGTTTGAAGGTGCTCAAAAAGTAAACAGTCAGTTCATATAAAAGGAAGAGAACAGTGTAATATAAAACTTTCAACAATTTGTATCAGATCATTGGCACTTCATTGAAAATCTCAAACTCTGGAGGCAACAAAATTTTCCCCCAAGGGGAACTATTTCACTGGACATGCATATACATTAGAACCAGATGAAGGTGACGTGGTGAAATTGGAAAGACAATTCCTGGGCTTATTAGAAGCTGCACACCAAGCATTTGTATCTCTACTGGATTTTTTGGCCTTGGCACGAATCATTTTCCCAGTAGAGCAGATTTGGGGAATTTGCATTTATGTTCATGACCACCTTTGACATCTGAGACTCTGAGGACTCGATATCACATACTATTTTTATTATAAACAGAGCTCCCAAGCTGTTAAGCTCAAATTGCTACTTTGGTGTTAACAAGAATGGTGCCACATGGTGAGCATATGCTGTTTGTGAAAGTAAATGATGCTTTAAGAATGTTTTACTCTCAAAAGGAAGTCTACAAGCAGATAGCTATATGGAAGCTCTGCGTATGTTCTCATGACCATCATAAACAGCGTTTAAAGAGTCAAGGTTGTTGCTTGAGAATAAATCAGGGAGCTCTCGAACATTTGGATAGATATACTCACCGTAAAGCATGACAGATATTTTTCCCCGTGTTTATCCTTTTAAAAACATACATATTTCACTTTAGGCCTCAATAGATCTTTCAGATGGTACCTTAATAGAGCTTCCTCAGCACAGAAGTGATTTATTTCTTTCAATGGTGGATTTACTTAAATCTACTATTTATAAATTTAGCATTATTATAACTGGGTATAGAAATTTTTTGCCTTGGGCAGACTGAAAAAACTCACAAAACTAATTAGGCAATTTAAATGTGAATAATGTTATTTCCCTATGCATTTGCTTTGTAAATTAAACTGATGATGATTTAATCTTTTTTCCAGTTTCTTTTGTCTACAAAACTAAAGATCCACTTTTCTGAAAGATTTTCCTTTGTTTTGTTTTAGAAAGGAATTTGACACCTGAATGGTAGTGGTAATGAAATTCTCTGTGGGTTAAGCTTCAAGAATGAAATATTAACATGAAACTAATGAAGTATTAACAAATAAATTGAATTCATAACAGTAACCATTTCCCTATGTTATATGTGATAACTGCGGACTTGTGTGTGAGCACTTCGGAGCTTTGCGTCTGATTACTCATAGCCAGCAATTCATTCCTAAAAATAAGGCAATTGGGGAAGACTATAATAAATAATTTTATCAGTATGAGATGATGAATCCCTCAGCTATCACAAGACTTTCTTTTTCCCTCCCAGCAATTTATTTTCTTTTATAAGAATGAAAGTTCTAATGTGTTATAACCTGAAATTTCATATTAAATATGAATACAACTGAAATCAAATAAGGAATCTCACTCCCCTCCTTATATTCTACTTATTCTCATTCTTCACAGGGATTGGCTGCAGCATACGAACTGCCAGGTTAATCTTGCTTAAATTTGGCTCTCAGCAAATAACTTCTGCTCACAGACTGATCGAGAACCCTGTGAGGCAAGCAAAGGAGTTCAGGTCTGGGGCAGTAGTAGAGGGGGACCTATAGACAGTGTCAGAGCAAGAGAATGATAATATGAAAATGCCTTTTAAGGACAATTAGTCTGGAAACCAAGAGTAAAATGGGTATGACAGATTGAAAAGATGGAGACGAAGAGACAGTGTTTGTATCACATGGAGAACATGACAACTCAGAAATTTCCTTTGTTTTTTTTTTTTGTTTGTTTTTTTTTGTTGTTGTTGTTGTTTAACCTGGTATGGCTCAAGGCAAATTACAGTGGAGAAAAGGCCTTTGGGCTCACAGTAAAGAGACTCTTGGTGCCTCTAAGAATGTATTTTTCAGAAAATTATGGACACAGCTGACATTTTAAAGAGAATTTGGAGAGGAATTTTCTGGGGATATAAAGAGATATAATGAGTATAGGGAATGAAAGCTAAGGCAGAAAAGGAAAAAAATTAAAAAACAGCCAGAGGAAAAAGCTATATTATTTCCACTTTTTAAAAAGCCATGAGCAATTCACTACAATAAAAAGAATAACACACAATGAGCATACATGTCAACAAGGAAACTGGCAACTTTGGGAGGATTTCAAATTGCTGAGAGCAGAGGTCCTAAAAAGTCAATTCCTCAGCCAAATAGACCCTAAGCCTGGGGAATTTGCTATTAAATGTGTAGGCATATTTTACATTTTGGGGGTCAGCAAATATTTCTATTTCCTGATGATGTAGTTTGCGGTGAGCCCACTTCCCCAAGTGGCAGAGGTTTCACAGGGGCCGTAAGAGGTAAACTAGGAGACCCTTTGGTTTCCATTTCTAAAGACAGGTGGGCCCTGGTTCTTTGTTGCATAAAGAAGCCGGAAGAAAAGCATGAAGGGAAAAGAGAAAGTTCGTTCTTATTTTCATGAGTTAAGTTTTATGGCCATAGTTTCCCCATAAGGAAGAGAATTCCTAGTATTAGAGGCTGCTGGAATTGGAGTGAGGGGTAGGGGGAGGAAATTGAAGGGAAGGATGGTTGCAAGAATGTATGCAAAACTGAACTAATTTGCCTACAGACCAGTAGCTGATTTTTATACCAAGAGTTTCTTTGCAGTTTAAATGCTTTAGGTGCTCAGTTTCAAAGACATAGAAGTTGACCAGCAATTTAAAGAATTGTAAATATGATCTCCATCTAGCTCCCTCCCTTCACCCAAACTGAACTCGAACTCTTCTATCATCAGGAGTAATTACTTGGGTTTTAGCTTTCAGGCACCAGACAGTGGATCATGGTCAATAGCAGCTCTGTCATTTGGGAGATGGGGCTGCAGGTGGAAGGTGAGAGGCACTTTTCACTTCCCAAGCTTCAGAAAAACAAGTCTCTTCTTCAGTCTTTTATCGGCTACACTAGTGGGGTGTGTATGTGTGTGTGTGTGTGTGTGTGTGTGTGTTTATTCTAGCTCTTGTTCCTTTTTATTAAAGAGCATTTATTTTTGGAACGATCATGCAAAATTCTAGTTGATGATGTTTTTGAGAGACTCTAGTCCTTAAAGAAAATGAAGTAAGCACAGTGTCTATTTTTTTCTTTTATTGCAGATCTTTACTCTTATTGAAATTCTTCTCTATTTTATAAGTCAAAATATAATTTTGTTCATAAATAGCTTAGAGAAATTATTTTACCAATCTTTTCTAGTTATGGAAAATGTAATATTTCAAAGACAAGTATCTATCACAAATCACATTGGTGTTGAAACACAAATGATACATTTGTCAAATTGCTGCTTCTCCCTGGTGTTCCTTTAGAGACATACGAGTACAACAAATGGAAATTAATTCTTATTATATGTAAGTTTTTCCTCCCTTTCTCTGAAAGCCACTGGTTTCTTATAAATTTGAACATACCAGGTTTTATTTTTTCTGGTCTTCAACACTAGATGCCGAACTCTTAGCTCCTCCCCCTTGACTTTTCTCCAGTCCTGTTGCTGTGTTGCTTTCTTTTCCTCATTTTGAGAATTTGTTTTCAGTGTTGTTCCTCTTGTCTTGGCCTCTGCCCTGTACCTTTGGGTGAACAAGCTAGCAAATCTCTTAACAGTTTATTGGTACTGTGCCCTGCAATAACAGGGCCAACAAATAGTGCTCTGTTAGGTACCTTGGACTGAATGGGGGACAGTAACTCAATACAACAAGATCAGAGGAATCAGACAGATGTGGATAGAGATTTTTAAAAAAACATAACAAACAGTTGGGATAACATTGAAAGAATGTGTGTGTGTGTGTGTGTGTGTGTGTGTGTGTGTGTGTGTGTGTGTGTGTGATGTGCTGTTGAATTGGCTCTGACTCCTGGCAAGACTATGAATGAGTGATGTCCACAGTGACTGTGTTCAAACTGTCATTATGCTAAGTGTCTGAAGATTGGATCTTATTTGGGGGTTGGCATCATGGAGGGCCCGTGATGCTGCCTTTTTAATTAATTAAATTTATTGGGATGACATCGGTTAATAAAATTATTTAGGTTTCAAGTATATAATTCTATAACATATCATCTGTACATTGCATTGTGTTCACCACCCAAAGTCAAGTCTCCTTCGTCACCGTGTGCTTGACCACCTTACCCTTTACCACCTCCCCACTACCCCAACTAGAAAGCTTCTGCGCAGCAAAAGAAACCACCAATAAAAACAAAAAGGCAACCAGCGGAATGAGAGAAGCTATTTGCAAACAACACCTCCCACTGGGCTTTAATTTTATTTTTCTACTCACCAGCTAGGTGACCATGGGCACATCACTGAGCTTCAGTTTCCCTTTTAGGATATCTATATCATAAGAGTCTGCCAGGGTTATGGTAAAGAAAGTGTGAAACCTAATGCAAAGAGTGCTTTGAATACCATTTATTTTTAAGACCATATTATGCAGAACTGTGTGAGAGAATGAAAGCTAGCCAGACAAGAGCCATGGGGAATCCGATTATTTTTCTTTCTTCTTTTATACTTCGGGCTTTGCAAGGTAGCACTAGAATTTACCCTTTATTTGGTTTGAAATGTATTTTCTTTAGGCAGAGTGACAATTTCTACTTACTGATTTTATTAGCTTGACCTTGACTCCTAATCCAAATACTCACTTCTCCTTTGCTCTCTAAATAGCACATTCTTTCAAAAACCAGAGTCTCATTTTATCTTACCTTGGAGATGGCCGTGGTGTTATTTTTGCTCTGGCTTGTCTTCTAAGTTGAATACAGTAACAATGCCAATCCATCCCACTGGCGACCTCGTGCTCAGCCTGCTTTTGAGCACTGCTCCCTCGCCAAGCTGTCCTCTTCAGCCCTCTCGGATTGTCAAAGCAGTGAAACTCTGTTTCAAGACGAGCTCTCAAGTTATTGAAAGGACATTCTTCACATTTAGTGGGGTGGTTCTAAAGGTGGCATAGGTTTTGTGCCATTTCTCCTTTATGCACAGCAGAAGGCGAGAATGATGAAAGACATTAAAATGAAACTGAGAGTTTTCATTTTCATTCTCATATGTAAACATCCAGGGGATACCAGTAAAGTGGGTAATTGCAGATTATTAGAGAAGACTCCTACGCGTTTCAATTGCCATGTTCCTGCACAGTAATTTATGTCAACTCTTACATTACAAGCTTTGTTTGTTCCTGTGTTAATTTATCAGCTAACAAAATATGCATTTGCTATGACAGTTAACATTTTTCACAAAGTCTTAGGTTCCATCAGGCTCCTTTCTGGGGCCCATCCTGGAACCTTTGATTTGAGACGCCAAAACAGATGGCTTAAAGATTCTTACTTTGGCATAAGCATTGTCAGAGTTTATTCATTCTTAGTGCTATTCCTGGAATGTTATTGTTTCTCCCTCCGTGAGTAATACTTGGTGCCAGGCTGTCTTTAGTAAACCGTCTTCTCTCAGACCCTCAGCTGACCAACATCTTCTATAGCCACCAGCTTTTCTTGCTGCCTCCTTTTTTCACCCTATATCTCTCTCTACCATTTGGCCACCCAGTGATCTTCAAGTTATTGGTTTGCCTTAATTCTGTTTTAATTCAGGAAGGTTTTCCAGGAAGCCACTGGAGGTGGGGTTCTGATCTGCCTGGTCCAGCTCTGTCATCCTCTAGCTGTGGCCTGTCACTGGCTTCACCCTCCACTCCGTAGTCCTTTTAGCAGCCATGGCACAGAGAGATGGCAAACTGGCAGCAGGTGGGTCAAGTTAGCTGAGAGAATGCTGTGTTTGTTCCACAGACATCATGCCAACAATTAAATACTGAGAGATTTCATATGAGATTTATAGCTTCTCTTGACATAGTGGAAGATCTGACACTCGGGCCTCTTTCTTCTTGTCAACAGCCTGAGCTCTGCCCACCACTTATCCAGTGTAGAGAGATCATTTGCATTCAGTACCCACTTGACTCATCTATTGTGGCAGTTACCTTGTCCCAACAGGCATTTGAACTCTGAGGGTAGGTACAGAAGTTGAATCAAATAGATGTAGTTTATGTGTGTGTTGGGGGGAGGAGGGGTGACATCTAATTTCTTTGATGAGTATCTCACAAAAGGAATTGGAAAGTCTGGTTTGATAGAGATCTTTGGTAGATATAGGTGTAAAGGGGGTATGTTTTCTTCCCATTTTCACAATATGTTTGCATGAAAATTTATTTTCCATCAAAGAGAAACTTTCCTACAGTTTAAATTGCAGTTTGATGGACTCCTGAACGTCTTAAGTAAGATTATCATATGGGTGAATATATTTGCATTGTATCAGAATGAGTCTAGAAAAATTGCTATATATAAATGTTAAAGAAACTATACAAGTATTAATGTATAAGATGCATGCATTTTGTGTGTGTGTGTGTGTGTGTATAATTTAATGATTCATGCTATTTCTTTATTTTATTATACTTAAGTGGAGTTTCCAGAGCAAACAGATATACTGTCATAATGATAAATTATATAGTTTAATTCAACTTCATCCATGATAACTCAACTCAGATATTTTTTACAAATATATTGCAAGAACAGCTTTTTCATGTTTGCTACTAATTCCAGCAGAAATGCCTAATTATAAGACAACATTAGCAAAAAAAATTTGCTTGGGGAAAAGGCTTTAAGAATAATCAGTGCAAAACAGAAGTCTCTTGTTGGGAATAATGCAGGCCAGCCAATGTTTCTGTGAGGTGTTTTTTTTTTTTTTGTTTCTTTTTTTTTCCTGTACTGGCTGAGTGACCTTGTCTTCTCATCCATCACTTAATCAGAAAATCAAAAGACAGCAAGCTGCAAGACAGACTCTTGTTCAAGATAACCCTGTGACTTCTTAACAGGTTACTGAATCTTCTGTGGGAGTTCAGCTGACCAAGTGACTTCTTATATTTTGGGATTTATTCATGAACCAGCAAAGCTCTGACTGATGTCACAGAACCCGAGAGCACTGTTCATGGATTCGTCTTTAGGTGCAACTACTGTATTCTATTTCCTTCCAGAACTCAAAAGAAAGACCATACCTTTAAAATATTTTAGATAAAATAGGATCTATTATTTCCTATGAGCATATGTATATCTTTTATTAATCTTTTAAAAAAGATTTTATTTATTTATTTTTAGAGAGATAGGAAGGGAAGGAGAAAGAGAGGGAGGGGAACATCAATGTGTGTTTGCCTCTCACCCACCCCCTACTGGGAACCTGGCCCACAACCCAGGCATGTGCCCTGACTGGGAATCAAACCAGCAACCCTTTGGTTCTTAGGCTGGCCCTCAAACCAGTGAGCCACACCAGCCAGGGTTCTTTATTAATCTTAATGAGTTAGGGATATTATGAAAAGATCACCCTAACAAAGTAATAGTAGTGAGTATTTTGCTGAAAAAGAAATGGATTTTCTATGGGGCATGGGGAGGAGGTAGAAAAAAAAAACACAAAAGAAAGAACTTCATGGCTCTTGTCAGGTAGCTCAGTTGGTTGGAATGTTGTCCTGACATCAAAAGGTTGCATGTTCAATTCCCAGTCAGAGCACATACCTAGGTGATGGATTCAGTCCCTGCTTGGGGCTCCTAACAGGAAGCAACAGACTGACGTTTCTCTCTCACACGATGTCTCTCTCTCTCTCTCTCTCTCTCCTTTTCTCTCGCTCTAAAATCAATAAACGTATCCTAGTGAGGACTAAAAGAAAAGAGAAACCTTCATAAATTAATGGTTTAGAAATTAAGCACATAAATAGGAATATTTTTATTCCTTTTATATTTTCTGAGGACAGTTCTGCCCGCAAATCCACAAAATTGTACAAGTACAAATACATCACATTTGCTTGCTGTGATTAAATTTCTCTAATTACACAACCATACTCAATATGTGGGGCTGATGCATCACCTCTTTTTTTCTTTTGTAATTATTGTTATATCCATGCTCTATAATCAACGTTCATCACAGCTAATTAGAGTTTCTTCGTCTGTTGTTTCTGAGACCTGACAGTCCTAGGGTTCAACTGCAAAATCCATTTTTAAACATCTCTGGGCTCCGGAGGAAAAAAATAGAAAATTTTAGGGCTCTATTATTCACAAATGGATTTTTGAAATTTAATGTACTATGATTTCCTTTTGTTATTGAATTTTAATTATTATTCTTGGTGCAGGAGGCCAAGTCTTGCTTATAATTTTGTAAGATTCTCCTATGATTTACGGGTACGTTCCTGTTAGTAAAAGGAGCTGACACTCATTCTCATGTGTAAAGATTTTATAGATTTCAATAAGATACCTGAGGACAGATATTTTTGTTGTATTAGACTGACATTAATGTTGATTTCTAAAAGGAATAGAATGCTGCAGATTGATCTCATTTACGGGTTCAAAGCATATGTTTATTCTCAAATGCAGTTTTTATTCAACAAATGTTTTTAACTATGGACACTGTAAATGCTAACTTACAGTGAAAGAAAAGCTATTAAATTTTAGGTAGTCTAGTATAACAAATTTAATCTATCTAAAAGTTAATTCAAGGCCAAAGTTTTCAACTTACTGCTCTGTTTTCTCCTCTGGAAATGCCCCCGTCTCCTGCAGCCACCCCCTTATTAAGACAATTGTAACCTTTGAGCTCCGAAAGAAGAGTAAACCTAAGTGGAGGTCAGATATTCATTATCTGTGCATGTTTTATTTACCTTCTTTATTTCGTGATGTCCCACCTTGTTTTCATCATCTTTTTTAATCTGCATTTTCATTGCAGCTGTGTGCCTGTATTTCTGACTGCGTCATTCCCTAATGAACAAATCTGTGTTACTGGGCAGCTATTGTGTTTCCTGCTCCTTAGATGGTCACAATACACAGAGAACCTGGGCCAGTTAACGTATAATGACAATAAAATCTGAAAGAGTGCATTAGAAAACAGGGAACCGCAAACCAGGCTAAGCTGGAAGAGAGAACTGAAAAACTCAGTGAGATTTGGGGGTGATTTGTTACACAACAACCCAGTCACACCGCTAATAAGTAATATGGCCAGAATCTGAACCCGCTCTCACTCCAATACTGGAAAATAAAGCTTGAGAAGCTTCATGGACATTCCTTTGGGTTTAAGTAAAGCCTTCATATTACATGAATATGTTGCAAAAATCTCCCCTCTCCTTCAAATCAATATTCCGAGGGGCAGGAAATGTTTTTTCATGGTGAGCTGTTTCTTTTATGGTTGAAAATTAAATGAAGGAAGAATGAGAGAATGTTTAATGGCATCATAAACATATCAGCCGTCATAATTGTAAAAGCTGACTGTCCAATGATTGGGCAGATATATGTTGTACCATCTGAGTAATGGCTTCCAACCCTATTAAAATGATGGCCATTTAGATGGGGGGAGGAGGGAACAGTGAGCTTTTTAATGAGGCAATAATTTCTGAACGTGTGACTTGGAATGTAGAAGACTGAAACTACATGGGAACCCAGAAAGCTTGGATTTCAGTGAGCTTGAATTTCAATCTCACTTTTAGTTAATTTACAGTAACTTGTTGAATTGTATCTTCCACACTAGCTAGTAAGGTTACTTACCATGAGAATGATGGCTTGTCTTTAAAAAGAAGTGATAAAGAATGGGTTGGATCCCTGGATTCTCTGGGCACTACAAAGAAGGCATTCAATGAATATTTACTAAGTGAAGGAATGGCTATAGATACAATATTGAAAACCATCATCTCCATTTTGTACAAATGGACCTTCAGACAACATTCATCTTCATCAAAGCTTTGTACTCTTTGACCACTGTCTCTTCATTTCCTACTGCTCTCCACCTCTAGTAACCAACCACCAATCTATGCTACTTCTATGAATCTTATTATTTTAAATTCCACATAAAAGTAAGATGATGCAGTGTGTGTCTTTTCATGACTGGCTTATTTCACTTAGAATAATGCCCTCCATATTCATCTATATTGTTGCAAATGGCAAATTTTCCTTCTACTTTTTTAAGTTGAATAATATTCCACAGTTTTTTTATGCATCTGTCCATAAATGAATACTTAGGTTGCTTCTGAGTCTTAGATAGTGTGAGTAAACTGTAATGAACATGGGAGAGCAGATATCTCTTTGAGATCCAGATTTCATTCTTTTTAGATCTATACCAAGAAGTGGGATTGCTGGATCATATGGTCATTTTATTTTTAATTTTTGAGGGCCCTCGTATTGTTTTTCATAATGGGCTGTACCAATTTACATTCCTCCCCACAACAGCGTACAAGGTTTCAATTTTCACCACATCCTTGCCAACACTTACTATTTTGTCTTTTTGATAATTGCCATTCTAATAAGTTTAGGTAATGTCTCATTGTGGTTTGGATTGACTTGTTTTTTTTTTTGTTATTTTGTTTTTTTGGTGATTACTGACATTGAGTAGCTTTTTGTGCACTTATTGGACATTTGTGTGTCCTCTTTTGAAAAATGTCTATTTGGGTCCTTTGCCCATTTTAACATTATTTATTTATTTATTTGTTGTTGAGTTGTAAGAGTTCCTTATATATTAAATCCCTCAATACACGAACACACATTGTGGCAACTATGAGGTAACAAATAGCATATTTACCTTTATTGTGGTGGGGTTTACACAATGTATGCATACATAACTTCAAGTTGTATAACTTAAATATGTACATTTGTCTATGTCAAAAGTATCTCAGTAACATTATTTAAAAAAGGAATAAATACAACTTTTAGATTCTCAATTTTCTTACTTTTACATGTAAACCAAAAGTTGAATTTGCAATTTAGAAATTATAAGCGCTTGTCATACCTCAAATCCGGAAATTTCCTAGGTCATGAAAAGGCCTGCACTTTATAAACAATAATGAATAACTACACTAAAATTTGTCTTCTTTACATGTTGAAGGATAGATCAATGTTATGGGTAAAACAAATACTGTTATAGCACTAAATGTGACATGTTCCTGCCAAGGTCCTGTAATGATTCATGAGTAAAAGAGGATTTGAGAATCCATCTAAAAGATTTAGGATATGTCATTTTATTTTAGGCTATGGTAGCTCGTGTGATTTCTTAATACTTTTCTGAGATAAAATTTTCTCAACCATGGCTACCTTAATTCAGAAATTTAGTAAGCTATGACAATATGCTTAAAGTCAGCATAACTTTTGTTTTAAATTTTTGTTTCTTTTTGAAAAATTCCTAGGAATAAATATATACGTAGAAATGTAGTCTACATTATATGAATGTACTATAATATAATAACTCTTTTTTCACTACTTCTGGTTTCACTTATTTAAAGTAGTTATTGTTTAATATCAGTTTTTCCTATCAAGTGATTTGTTTTTCCATAATTCTATTTCTTAGGTGCATTTCTGTTGAATCTTTTGAAATAGTCATCTAGTGGACCTATCAAAGAAAAAAAAAAGTACCTATATTTAGTCCCTGAGAGTACATTTATGATGGGTTTCAAAATTAACAAGGCATTTTTCATAGGTATTATTTTAGTTCTACTTCTCAAAATACCTATGAAGTATCATCATACACTCTTCCAAATGAATAAGAAGAGGCTCAAAAATGTGAAGTGAATAGCATGGTATCTCACAGAAGTGACAGGACTAGGATTCAAACCCAGATCTCCAGAGTCTGAAGTTCAATACTCTAAGTTCAATATTCCATTGCCTTAGCGCTGTGGTTGTTTCTTCCTTTTTGTACAGTGGCCACATAAGGAATGAAATAATTGGCTCTGACACTTTCTCCAGGAGCCTAACACATTTCCACATTTCTCCTTTCCTTTCCTCTACCTCTGATAATGAACAGTGTACAAAGGAACTTGGTTGGGGCTGAGGAGACGCGTGAGAGTCAGGATTTTTTTTGAAGTTCTCAGTTTGTTCCTTAGTGACTAGGAATAAAATGAGTTGCTCCAGTCTTGGAATGGAACCACATACACACCATTTTAAGGAAAATCCTTGAATTAAAACGATGTATAGAAGTTATTCCATTGGCATTATCTGAATTCTTAAGAATAAATTTTTTGTTAATATACTTTATGTACAACTCTATAATCCCAAAATGAGATCATAAAGACACAGAACATTGTTTAAATGCATTTCCAAATTATATTTTGAACATATATGAATTTTCTAGAGATGTTGATTAATGCCATGTCTTACGTTAACCTATAGAGAATTATATTACGCCTGGTACCTGAAGAGAAATTGACTGATTTGCTATAAAAGCTAATTGCAATAACAAGCTTAGGTCATCACTTCATGAAGCCTATTGATTTGAAAATGACTGTAACACATAAGGGGTATGTGCACTTCTGGGGGTAATTTTCACAAAGCAAACATGCAGCCCTTTTTAAAACAAAAATCCACTTATAAAATTGGGTCAAATACATTTGGTTTACAGAAAGATGTGAGTAAAATTACAACACTTCTAATTTTTCCTCTTCGTTCTGCTTTGCAGCCACCTCTGTTCAGTATTTGGTATGTTCCTAAAAGCAGTAAAGCTATTACTAAAACTGTTAAACATAGACTAAATATATCACATAATTTTAGGATAGAAAGCATGCTTTAGGAAAGCAAACAAATAGGAGGAGCTCAAATTTACAAATTTTGTTTAAAGACAGAAATGTATAGCTTGTTAGTTAATTTAATAGGCCTTTAATGTGTTTGCAGCTCTGTTGTATTTGTCCTACAACCAGAAATGCAACACTACTCTTGCAAATATTATATTTAATCCTTGAAGAGACTGCAGTATGTCATTACAGATGAATTGATAGCCTGGATGATGTCATTGAACTTTTGTCATGCCTAACCTGGAGGACTTGCTACATGTCAGAGAATTTTTGTCATTCATCTTGCTTTTGAAAGGCCAAATTTATTTGCAACCTTGAATGACATTGGACACATGAAACAGCCTGAAATCTATCATGTAGTGAATATGTTATAAAACTGCAATTTAAAATCCTAAGTATTGACTTGGTTTTTCAGAACTATCTTCAAAGCCAATGACTTTCAACATTTTTATTTATGAACACTGATTTTCAATTGATAACAAGAACTTTTATGTTTTTATTTTATTTTATTTTTTTAGTACATGAGGCCACCACATGTCTACTATGCTTTCTTTACTTTTTAAAGAAAAGTAGAAAACAACAGAAGTGGAAATCCATGTTAATGTTATTATACATTAATGTCGATATGTAACTGATAAGAACTATTAATGAAGCCTATCCTTTGGCTGGCTTATTCAGCCTATTTTTAAGAACTACCAATTGTACATAAATAGAGCACAGCTGCATGAGAACAGTGCTATTGGGGGAAAAGCAAAGTTGTTTCTGAGCTTTCTGGGTTGTAGAATAAGCAATAGCATGTATGTTAATATAAATTTATAATTCCATCCCTATAAAAACTGAATTCGTGTTCAATACAAATAAAACAAGAAAGCAATTGAATGTCTTCTATGAACCACGTTTGAATTCTTAAGCATGTGATATAGTCTCTAATGTTTAATAGTAATAAAAATAGCTACTATTTGCAGAGCTTACTTTATGTTAAAAACTGTGTTAAGTATTTTAAATGTATTATATAATTTAATTATCACAAAATTCTTATAAAATAGTTACAGTAAGTCGTTACTTAGCCTCATTGATAGGTTCTGCAACTTTAAGCAAAATGACATATAACAATACCAATTTTACAATAGGCTAATTGATATATACAAGAGTTAATTTCCTAAGGCACCTCATCAACATTACAAAACAACATTGAACAAAAGGGCATTTTTCAAGGACCTTCTATACTTACTTTTTCCATATGTTCACATGACAAAATTAAAAACTATTAAAGTAACAACAAACACTTTGTAAAGGAGTTACTCATGCTCATTTGTGTTCTGGCAGATCAAGACTTAAGCCAGGTAAGAACCATTCCATTTGGAGTTGCTGCCTGCCCAGGAAAGTTCCCTGCCTATTACATTTAGTTGTCCATAAAGGGTTTCTGCTTTAGACTTCGGAGGAGGTTCTTAGAATACACAGTGTTGCACCCTCTCCTTTCATCAATTCTTCAGTACAGAGGCATAGGTCAGATTTCTCTAAGGATATATGGCCTCTTACGTGCCTTCCACAGAGGGCCTTCTGTTGTAGAATGCTGTTCTTGTTTGAATGCGAAGATTCCTGCAGAGCTCGGAAGTATTCACATGCATTGTTTCCTGGAGTATGGAGCTGCCATTCTTTCAAAGAAAACCACACTGCATATTCCCAAATTCAAGTTAATACACTACAAGTGATGTAATTGCACACTGTGGCAGAGACTGTCAAAAAAGGAAAGGGAACTAGTAGGGACCTTTTAGCCTTAACTTTATTTATTTATTTAGTTTTTGCTTATTTCCCCATTTTTCTCAAAGTATGTCCATAAGAAAGAAGTTGGGACATAGACAAATGCAAGCAACAAAACAAAAACCATCCACAGTCGATTCATTCAAGGATAGGCCCTTTTAGCATTTTTTAATATATTCTTGAATTTTTTTTCAAAGAAGCTATCTTGACAGATAAGAAGATACACATGGGGTTACCACGACATAGTATATGTGAGTATATCTGCCCCTACTATGTCATAACATTTACAGAAGTAAATAAATTTTGCCCTTGAATGTGATTGTTAGTTATTGGATGCTAGTTCTTTGTTTGTATATATTATAATTACTTAAAATTCTACTGTTTGATATCTAGTTTCTATTTTTACTTCTCTGGTATTAAAAATACAAAAATCATTTGGAATACTTGTAATTATTGCCTTAGTATATATTCTTGAAAATGGAATTGTTGCGTGAAAAAGTATATGCAAATTCTGATTTTTGTAGCCACTTGAACCTCAGAAAGAATTTCCCAGTTTGTACTCTTACCAGCCAAGTACAGTATGTACTTTGCTCCACACCTTATCGACCCCTCCACACATTAGCATGAGCTTTAAACTCTGTAAATCTGATAGAGAGAGAATAGAGTTAGTTTTATTTTAGTTTTAATTTCTTTGATTGCCAGTTAGTTTCCACAACATTTGACATTTATTGGACATTGTATTTCTAATTTTTTCAATTTTATTTCATTTCATTAGACCAAATTTATGTTTTTATGCAATAATCGTTTTGACCAACAAAACATCTAATTGTCTTTTATTTCTTAACTCCTGCCAATGTGTAAATTCCATCATATCAGTTTGGTAAGAATTTTCTGAGGTACCAAATTTAGTTTGACATTTGTTAATAGTATGCATAGTTATTGTTTTAGATAAATAGGCATATGTGGAAAGGGATTCTTAAACATGATATGCATTCTTTTAATATCTCAGAATCAAAACTGGGTATCCTTAGTGAGAATTTTCTCATATTATCTCTTGGATATATACTTATTCACACTCTTAAGAGTAAAAGGCCTTACCTAAAACCCCCACCCCCAAATACAGATGTAACAGTCCAAGGGAGAGATTTTCAAATATTTTTAGTAGCAAAAGCAACCACTTTATTCAAACAAATTTTAACTTGAGTGCTGTCCAATATGTAAAACAGATTAAAACAATTTTTCATTTATTGCAGTAGAAGTGATATGCCAGGTGATCTCCTTCTCATTCCTCTCTCCATCCCTACCCAAGCCTGTCCTGAGAGAGCTCTGTGAATCCTCAAGGATGGGAAGCCAAGTGTCTCAGACCAGGAAGAATACAGTTGAGGGACAGTCACATACAATAAAAGGGTGAGGATGCTCAGTGAGAGAGAGTAGTTTGTGGAAGACGATGGTGAACTGGAAAACATGTAGAAATTATGTGTTTGGTCCAAAAGAATAAGTTATTTCCCAAAGCTTCCTTCAGCGCTACGCAAGCAAAACATTACTTTTGTTTGGAAAATTTAACCAGGCAAAAGCAATTTGTTACATTAAATCTTACCATTTAATGCAAGTAAATATTATTCAAAAACTGATGAATAAAATTATGACATTAAAAAAAAAACCTATTGAATACTTTGTCATTGTTTCATTCAGGCACCCTTATATTCAAAACCCATGTAACAAATTCCTGTAACAATTTAATGCTAGCAAAAACTTGTCCCTTTTGAAAAAGAAATATTTCCCATTGAACAGTCCCTGAAAATTATATAAACTATTTCTTTATTCTCTTTTTTATTACCTGTCAAAAAATCTCATACCTATTTTTAAATAATAATGGCACAAGCAATATTACAACAAAATCTAAAACTTCAAAAGACATAACTCTACCATTGTTATATGTTCAAATCATTTAATTTTTAATCTTATCAAGATTTATCCATGAGAATATATTGCTTTTATAGTTATAACTAAAATGCAAAAACAATTGTGATCTCTTTTCTCATGTTATTTCATAGCTATCACAATTATGACTTGTAATATATCTAATTTACTTAGTTGTTTCCATATTGGTGAACATTTAAGTTGTTATAAATATTTTGCTTAAAATATAGTTATATATGCATACATGTATATATATAAAGCTTTCATTTTTCCTTTTAATGATTGTACTGTTTTGAATAAGCATAACTTTGCACAATCTCATCAGTTCATTATGAGGTCTACATGATATTATGTCTGGTAAGTTGTCTAACACTGTCCCATTCCTTTGGAATATATTTTTGGATTAATTTCTAAGGGTGGAATTGCAAGACCCTTGGTATCTGACCTATGTGAACATACCTTGTTTTTTTCAGCAAACTAAGCTTAGAGAATAATATCCAGACTTGTCTATAAATGTGTACTCCAGTATGTCTTAAGAAGTCAACCTTCACTGATGTTCCTCTCTGTGACAGCCTATAGCACAGTATGAAGCTCTGGACCAATTTATAGAGTCTTGTATTGGTTGTCAGTCATTTCATGTTTGTTAGTCATGAATTTCTGGCTTATGGACTGAATTACATTGTTAAGAAAAATAAACAAGTACATAATGCCTCAGTTAATAGGCGTTCTTTGGACTAATGTAAGGAAAAGAAAAGGAGGATCAGGAAAAAGCGTTGAGTAGGCGTTCTTTTACTGGCTATGATGGTCTAAATAGTAGGAGACCAATTCTCTTGCTGAGAACAACTAGAAAAGTTGGATGTAATATGAAAATCACTTATCTGAAGGCATTAAAGAATATCATGCAACCAGAAAAGTCAATGAGGTGAGATTGCCCCCCGAGGGATTGATTCATAAGTAACATAATGAGACAGGCTGAAAAGGTGAGAAGAAAGGGGCTTTTAGTAAGGAGGAAAGGTTTATGGGCTGGGGAGATAGAAATTGGAATGAGCAGGAGCCAAATTGTGAGGGATCGAGATACCAGTCAGAATTATGAGAGACAGAAAGCAGAGCAAGGATTTCATCAGGAAAAAAAAAGTACTCTAAAGATTATTAATTAGAAACTGGATATAAAGTTCTGAATGGTGAAAACTAAGGAAGTCTGAACAAAGTATAGATTTTAGCTGATAGTGAGGTATCAATATTGACTCACTACTTAAAATAAATGTACCATACTAATAATGTAAGATATTTATAATAGCAGAATATGTAACATATGGCTTATACAGAAACTCTATTATCTTTGCAATTGTTATTTAATGGATAATTCTAAAACTGTTCTAAAATTTTTAAAGTTTATTTAAAAATTAAGATAAAAGAATATCTCTTTCTGACAAAATCTGAAAAAAATAGTTGCCAACAGATACATATGAAAACAAATACCAATAACAGTTTTCAAGTGAGGGAATATTATTCCAGAAAAGAAGCACAGAAATGCAGGGAACAGTAGTGACTACCATAAAAGGTAAATGTATGGATAAACCTTAGTTAGTACTGACTATATAAAATAGTAACAGTAAAGTCTTCTGGTGTTTGAATATCTGAAATTAAGGTACATGATAACAGTGATATAAAAAGTAGGAAAAGCAAAAGGGAGTTAAAGTGTAGTTTCCAGCACTGTCAAGGAAATGATTAAAGTACTAATTTATATTAGACCTTAATAATAGATGTTGTACTATCTAGAGTAACCACTA